>JAUCNO010001053.1:3304710-3324413 GCA_032353835.1 Enteromius viviparus
AGACTAATCATATTATGGTTTCTTTTGAAATCCTTTAGCGGCTCTGCTCTGGCAACCCCGGTTCCACAACACAAGAGTTCTTTTAAGAATCTACTTTTTATGTGAGAGATGCAGGCTAGGCCGAGCTGAATGCAAGTCGATTCTCTATTGTTCTTGGTTCAAAGTTTTTTAGTTATTATTCAGTTCAAACTGTACTCTTAGATTTAGAACAATGATTCTGAATTGAGTTGCTAATATTTGATTCTTTTTAAACCTGTTTTATTTTCTGTTGCCTGTTTCCGTGTTGGACCGCAGGCAATCTAGATTCAACGCCAGCTGTAACGTCGCCCTGTAACCCGAGTCACGCCAATTTTTACAAAAACTACGCAGGGACTGGGATTTCGACATTTTTATAGTCTAAACTTTGCCCAGTGTGTTAATTTAAGTGAGATCAGTAATGGATGTCTCCATTCCCATCACACTAACTGTTTTAATGGGTGTGCATCCAGTTTGATATCAGGCCGTGTTTTTCGAGCGCGCCTCGCCTCCTAACACCGTACTAGAAGCAAAGATATTAACAGTCAAAATTGAATCAAATGGTAATATAATAATCATTTTAATTTTTCAATTGCATTGCTCGGCCCTCCGTCACACACAAAGAGATCCTGATTGAACCGCTAACGTTAGCCTCGCTAGCATTACTCCTAAGAAGTTGTTTCAGAGTTTAGATTTTAGAGTTACCAGGGTGTTAGTGGATGTTGTTTTTCCACTTTTAAACTTTCTCCTCTCATGAGATTCTGATTTTTTAGCTGAGGAGCGAGACATGCGCATCCGCTCGAAATAGGCGGATCCTTACAACTAAGTGAAGTGTTTAAGGGATTATATGCAACACCCTTAAGTTATTGACTTAGGTAAGGGGAAATTATGCCTTAAGTGAAAAACTTAAGGGAAAAATTTAAATTAATATTTAAATTTATCAATATTTTTTTTTATGTTTTTTTTAAATATTGAACTATTATGATGATATCTTTTTTTTTTAAATAGCTGAATGTGTTAAAAAAAAACAAAGAAAAAAATACTAAAAGCAGAGAGAATACTTATTATCATAAGTTATAAACATAAAGCATTAACCAATCTGTTACTTTAAGCTTCTATTCAGCATGAATGGTTGCTGTGAAATAATACTGTACATTTTAAAAATAAACTTCTATGAGTTACTGAAAGAAGAATCAAACAAACACTGACCACAGTTATAGTGGCATTTTATTTATTTATTTTTTCTTTTTTTTCCAGTTGATTTAATCCAAAAGTTCCTGTTTCCTATTGTGCATACTATTTGTTCTAAATGCTATGTGATAATAGTAATTTTCAATACGATTTAGGGCAGATAGTATGGATATTGGAACACAGAGCTTGTGTTTCTCTGTTCTTCATCATTTGCCACTTAATTTTATAATTAATCTCTGGGCCCTGGATTTTCCATCTCAACTTTGTTGAACACAACACACAGGGGACTAGTGAGTGTTCAGGACAACATAGCAATGATCAATGATCAATGGCAAATCAAAGGACTCTATATAGAAGAATGGAACTTATCAGGTTAGCATAATTTGATTAGTTTAGGTTTAATTTTTATTTATTTTTTTCACTGTAAGTCTTCTGCAGTTTTTTTTTTTGCCCTCCTCTTTTTAACTTTACGCACAATTGCACGTGCACCAACACCAACAGCAACTTTTGCAATGACTGATAGTCCTCCAGTAGCCACCGCTGCTCCTACAACAACTGCCCCGACTGCAACTGCACCGGCTCCCAAAGCAACCTTCTTCAGGATCCTCTTTCGCTTTTTCTTCTTCCGTTTTTTCTTCTCTTCCAATTCCTGTCTCGACTGTTTCTGAGCCCCAATCTTCTCTTCTTTACATGTGGACAGTAAAAACATGATTTTAATTGCACAGCTGAAAGCTTTGTGAATAGCACACAATCTATAATGAGCTTAATTTTAATAAAAATTTTCATAAAATTTTATTCCAATTAAAAACAAAGTCTTTCATTTCACGTTTTATCTAAAATAGACAGTGTAAGTGAGAACATATTCAACTAAACATATCAGACTTAAAAGCACATTCAGGCTAAATCATGTGAATTCATGTATCCACATACTAGAAGCCGATTTTGAGGTATCATCATCATCATCACTGTCGTCATAATCATCATCAACATCGTCGTCGCCGTCGTCGTCATCATCACTGTCGTCATAATCATCATCAACATCGTCGTCGCCGTCGTCGTCATCATCATTGTCTTCCTCATCATCATCATCATCATCGTCGTCGTCATAATCATCACCATCGCCGTCGTCATCATCGTCGTCGTCATAATCATCATCATCATCGACGTCGTCATCATCATCATCGTCGTCGTCGTCATCATCATTGTCTTCCTCAACATCATCATCATCGTCATAATCATCATCGTCGTCGTCATCATCATCGTCGTTGTCGTCATCGTCATCATCATTGTCTTCCTCATCATCATCATCATCATCGTCGTCGTCGTCGTCGTCATCATCGTCTTCCTCATCATCGTTGTCGTCATTATCATCATCTGATTCTATAAATTTTAATTTACGCAGGAAAAAAACTTAGTAATTAAATGCCAACATTTAATTATTAAACATTTTATACAGACATGTTTGACCAATTTTTTGTCTCTTAATTCCATTTAAAAATATATGGCTCTCCTCATATCTTACAGATAGGCTCATCTTAATCTTTAAACAAATTTACAAAATTACACAATTCCAAATCTCTGATGTGTTCCCCAAGGCTCAGTTCTCGGACCATTATTATTCATCCTCTACATGCAGCTTCTTGGTGTGACGAAAAGGGGCTGAGATGAACAGATCCAAATGCAATTTTATTTAAAGGCATGGTCATACAGACAGGGTTAAACACAACAGCAAACAGGAAAGGGAACATGCTTTAAACGAGGAAACCTCAATGCTCGGCAGAGAGTGGAACACAAACAACTCTTTAAAAAACACATGATAACAGAGAGGACAAGATGATGAGGGAGGAGTTGCTAAACTAGTGATTCTAAGGTGGACTTGGGAACACACTCATAGGGAAATGGAATCTCTGACAGGGGTTTGAGGGTAGATGGGGCCTTTGGAGCACAGTGTGCGGCCCACACACTCAAAATGGCGACGGCCAAGACTGGAAGCACCGGGGAGAGGACATCAATGGGGGGTCCGCCAAACTGAACACCTCATATCCCCTGGGAATGCTCTGGTGTCTTCATGTGCATCATTCACGATGCTGGGGTTCACTGACCTAGCATCCATAGTTGCTGAAAACTGTGGCTTGAGTTCTGCTTTGGCTGAAGGCTCGGGTGTGGCATCCATCTTGTGCGGCTCTGGGTCAGCAGCCATTTTGTGCAGTGGCTGTGGCTCTGGGATGGCGAGCAGCTTGTGCAGTGGCTCAGGGTCAGTGGCCATCTTGTGCAATGGCATTGGCTCTGGGTTGGCGGCCATCTTGTGCTGTGGCTCTAAGTGTTCTGATGTGATGTGATGTGACATGGCTCTGGCTGATCAGACGAGACGTAGGGTCGCATTGGATGATTCAACAAAACGTGGCGTGCCTCACATCAGACAAGTCGCGACAGGGTCCTCGAAGGTAAGATGATACGTGGTGTTCAGTCTTGATTGGACCTGATGGGTGAAGATTGGTATTAACTTGACTGGGCAACTGCTGATCTGTAACAACTTGACTTTAAATATGAGAAGCTATGAAACTTAACTTATGAGGACCAGCTGAGGATAGACGTGGCTCCTGATCAGCAGTGGTAACTTGACTTGATCCATGAGGATCGATGCGGGCTTGACTTGGCTCCAGACATTGATGAAGCAACAAAGAGCCGCACTGTCTGCCACCTTGTGATCACAATCTGGTGCATCCGCAATTTCAGATGCAGACGCAGCGTTAGCATTGTGTTTCTCCTCCATGACTCCCACCATAAATGTGGAGCTAACGCACAATAGCGCAAATTTCATGAAATCCGCAAATGGATTAGTAGAGATCTGAGTGGCAGATTTATGAAAAAGAAGTCAATGAGTAAATCTGAGAAGTGCTCGGCTGCTATATATTCTTGAACATCGAGCGATCGAGAACCCTGCTCGAGGACTATTAACGTTTATGCAATGCTCGTACCTGGTTGATGTCCAAGAGAAAACCTGCTGGATCCTTGTAGGGCTAAGCATTCTGTGAAGAAGGGGACTGAGACCCGCAGATCCAAATGCAGGGTTTTATTTAAAGGCATGTTCATACATGTAGGGTTGAACACAACAGGAATGGTGATGGTAAAGCACGAGAATAGTCCAAAGGGGAAACGCGGGTCAGCCGATGGGTGTACAGTATCCAACTAGGGCAAAACATAAAACTGACTAGACAGGGGAAAACTTTTCTTTTTTTTCCCTTTCGGCTACGGTTGGGTGTCATTGGGTATCATTCTACATCAGTGGTCCTCACTATTGTTTTCATGAGAGCCACACTGATAGGGCAAAGGCAACCGAGAGCCACTTTCACAGCAATGTATCAAAAGTTCCATCCAGTCATAAATAGCTAACATTTTTATGAATCATATCCCCTGATATGCGATGCAATACAAAAGGGGCTATACTGTTTTTATCATTCAGCCTACCAATTTGTAACTGAGACAAAATGATTAGAAATAAACGCAGGATTACCTTAATGCTGAAAATACCTTAAGTTAATTAATTTATTTATTTATTAATAGCCCTTCATGTATCTAACCATCCAAGTGCACACTTGGACTGTTTTTCTTTTGTAGTGTGGAGCTTCTGTCACTAAAATATGATCCTCCTATGTATGAACACATTTGATTCAGATATTGATTCTGATTCTTAACTTACATACATTGTGTTCATTTACATTACATGCATTGTAATCATTACCAACATTGTCTGAACATTCAAATTTCTTTTACCTGTTACATATATTTCATCTTCATCAAATGAGAGTCTGTGCAGTCCTTCTACAATGTCATCTGAAATCACAAAGCATTAGACACAAGACATTAGCTGAGTAATTTTGTACTATTAGCTTGAAAGCAAATGAATATTGGGTGCAGTATTATTTTGTAAATTGTGTTGTGCTTATCTAAATATGCTGTTCGTCACCATTGTGAGAGTCATACACTGATTCTGGATGTTCTAGTTTTTTTTTTTTTTTTTTGGTTTACTTACTTTATTACAGAATATTTGTTTCGATAAGACTTGCTTAGTGTAATAATAGACATGTCAAGCTTTCTACAGATATAACTCTCATATCAGAGTATCAATTTAATTTGTTAGTATTAAATAAAGGCTTTGAAATGTGTTGCTTTTGAAATCTCATTTAGTGCTTGTTGCACGGGTTCTCATCTTCCGGGAGTGATGTTTCTGATGAATTGCCCCCATCGGGTGCAGTTCGCCCAGAGATGGACTCGGAGATGATGGCTATGCTCGTTCAGGCGGCCGAGAACATCGGGCTGGAGGTTTCAAAACCTCCCAGTCCGGAGGCTTCTCGGCTTGACGATTGGTACCTAGAAGGCCGTGGTTCACAGCCACGTTCCCCGCGGGTACCTTTCTTCCCGGACGTTCATAAGGAGGTGACGAAGTCGTGGGAGGCTCCTTTTACAGCCAGATCCTTCTCGTCACCATCCTCCGTCCTGACTTCCCTCGACGGGGGAGCGGCCAAGGGTTACGAGGACGTGCCTCATGTAGAGCGTGCTGTTGCGGTGCACTTGTGCCCGCGCAGCGCCTCTGCGTGGCGGTCTCGCCCCCGTCTCCCGCCCGGTTCCTGTAGGTCTACGGCCGCTCTGGCTGCCAAAGCCTATAGTTCTGCCGGGCAGGCCGCTTCCGCCCTTCATGCAATGGCCATCCTGCAGGTCCATCAGGCCAAAGCATTGAAGGAGCTAGATGAGGGAAGTGCCGACCCAGGGCTGGTGCAGGAACTGCGCTCGGCGACTGACCTCGCCCTCCGGGCGACGAAAGTCACGGCGCAGGCCTTGGGTCGAACGATGTCCACTCTGGTGGCCCAGGAGCGCTATCTATGGCTCGGTCTGGCCGACATGAAGGAAGCCGAGAAGGTTCGCTTTCTCGACGGACCGATCGTCCAGACCGGGCTATTCGGCGACACTGTGGAGAACTTCGCCAAGGAGTTTTCCGCAGTGCAGCAGCAGACTGAGGCCTTTCAGCACATCCTGCCCCGGCGTGACCCCCAGGCTGCCACCCGTCCGCCGCAGGGCCCGCCTCGGTCTGCGCGTCTCCGAAGTGCCCCTGCCCCGGCGAGGCCTCAACGGCGCACACAACGTAGGAAGGCGACCCCCTCCCCGTCTCCAGCGGCCGCAAAGTCCTCCCAGAAAGCACCAAAGCGGCCCTGAGACGGGAGGCCCGGAGAGGCGATTGACTGCTTCCTTTGAGATGGTGAAGGCACCACTCCATCCACCCGGGGAGGGCCGGGTGGAGAATCTTTGTTTCCCTTTGGCGTTCCACCGCGGAGCTTCGGCTTTGGTACCCCAATTGGTCAACGATAGAACAGTCACATCACATGCGGTCGTGTACAGCGCGCCGCATTGCCAGCGGTTCGGAAGTCTCGGTTCTCAGAAGCCTCGGTTCCCCCCGGCCTTTCGGCCTCACGCAGTTCTGTTTTGAGTCAGTCAGCTGTCCAAATCAGTCCTGAGAGCCACAGTGCTGTTTTGAGTCGGTCCGCCGTCCAATTCAGTCCTGTGAGCCAAGGCGCTTTGCTGTCCTCCTGGCAAAGGATGCAATCGAGCCGGTCCCTCCAGCCGAGATGCAGTGCGGGTTACCCGTACTTAATTGTGCCGAAAAAGGGCGGAGGCCTCCGGCCGATCCTGGACCTGCGAGTTTTGAACCGCGCTTTACACAAGCTGCAGTTCAAGATGTTGACGCAGAAACGCATTGCAAAATGCGTTCAGTAACAGGATTGGTTTGCAGCGGTCGACCTGAAGGACGCTTACTTTCATGTCTCGATTCTTCCACAACACAGACCGTTCCTACGGTTTGCGTTCGAAGGTCGGGAATGGCAGTACAGAGTCCTCCCATTCGGGCTGTCCCTGTCCCCACGGGCCTTTACGAAGGTCGTAAACCTTGCCCCGCTACGGGAAGTGGGCGTCCGTATCCTCAACTATCTCGACGACTGGCTCATCATGGGTCAGTCCCTGGAACAGTTGTGCGATCACAGGGACCTTGTGCTCCGGCACCTCGCTCGTTTGGGACTTCAGGTCAACTGGGAAAAGAGCAGACTCTACCCCGTGCAGAGGATGCCTTTTCTCGGTGTGGAGTTAGACTCGGTGAGCATCACAGCGCGCCTCACAGAGAAGCGCGTCCAGTCTCTTTTGACCTGCCCTCGAAGGCAGGAAAGTGGTGCCACTGAAGCGGTTTCAGAGGCTCCTGGGGCATATGGCATCCGCAGCGGCAGTAACGCCACTCGGGTTGTTACATATGAGACCACTACAACTTTGGCTGAACTCCCGGGTCCCGAGATGGGCATGGCGCCGTGGCACGCTTCGTGTGGTGATCACCCCGGAGTGTCGCCATGCTCTCAGTCCCTGGAAGAACCCCGCGTTCCTACGGGCCGGTGTGCCCTTAGGACAGGTGGTTCGGCACGCTGTCGTCACGACAGATGCCTCCAGAACCGGCTGGGGCGCGACATGCAACGGGCAGGCAGCTGCGGGACTCTGGGGAGAGCCCCAGCTGCTTTGGCATATCAATTGCCTAGAGCTGGTAGCAGTGCATTTGGCCCTGCAGCGGTTCCGGCCGCTACTGCAGGACCGGCACGTGTTGGTCCGCACGGACAACACTGCGACTGTGGCATATATCAACCGGCAGGGGGGTATACGATCACGTCGCATGTGCCAGCTCGCCCGCCGTCTCCTCCTTTGGAGCCAGCACCGGTTCAAATCCCTGAGTGCTGTACACATCCCGGGGGAGCTCAATCATGCAGCCGACGCTCTGTCACGACAGCTCACGTACCTGGGAGAGTGGCGTCTCCACCCTAAGACTGTTCAGCTAATCTGGAGTTGATTCGGGGAAGCACAGGTGGACCTGTTCGCTTGCCACTAGTCCTTCCTGCAAGCCATGCTTTCGGAGGAGCCTTGGCAATGCTGTGTCCTGTAAGAGCATTGCGCCTCTACGTGGACCGCACCCAGAGCTTCCGTTGCTCTGAGCAGCTCTTTATCTGTTACAGAGGTCAGCAGAAAGGGAAGGGTGTCTCCAAGCAGAGGTTGCAGAGGAGCCAGTGCAGCATCTTTACACTTCGTAAACATTCGGGGTAAGACTGCAAGGCCAAAGGGAAGAACCCAAAATTGGTACGCCGCCCACCCCGAACACGAACCTCAGGATCTTCCTATGTGAAGGATGGATGGACACGTGGAAGTACACATATTTTAGATCTATTGTGACAAACCAGTCCTCGCACTTGATTTGAGACACAACCTGTTTGATAGTTCATCCTAAACTTCAGGTTTTTGAGAAGTGGTTCAGAAGGCAAATAGTAAGTACAATCTTTAAAAGAAAAAATACTTTAATGTTGTTTACAAAACTGAGTCCATTTAGCAAGCCATAGATGCACTTTTCCAAGTGATATTCAGTGTAGCCAAATGAAACTTTATAAAGCTGCCATATGAACATACAGTGATAAGGTACCAAAGCTTCAGCCTTTTATCGTTCTAGAAAGCCTTTAATAGAGGTCAGCGCATCCACACTGCTTATTATGCAATTTCTGGTTCTTTACAGGAGGTCAGTATGGCATAGAAATATTAAAGGAACATGAAAGTTTAAAGAGTGTCAGAGGATTGCACAAAGAAGAGCATATCTATTTCAATAAGGTCAAAGCACTTGTGTTATCAAGGTTTAAGGGAGAATTGCTTTGATCATGAATGTAAACTTTCTGTCTGAGGAGAACATAAGAGATGATATGATATTGCTCTCTTAATTTCGGTTTGTTTCCCTGACATATTGTGAGGATTTTACTTTTTTCAGTTAGCCAGCCTTCCTTTCCTGTTCCAATGCGATACAGTGAACAAAGGAATGTGGGAATAATGTTTTCGAGGCTAAAGAAACTTTTCCTTCTGTGTATATCTCTGACGCTTTTGTCGAGAAGGCTAGGAAAGATAAAACCTAGTTTGCAGAAAAAAAATATTTCGGCAAGAGCAAGCTGTAATGATTAAGCTCACTGTCAGGTTTAAACAGTTGAATAAATCTCCAGCACACTAAACATTTTATTCAGCGTGCTTCATTTGCATAATTCAGACTGTGGACACAGACATGATAACTGCACTAATTACAGCAAAGATCGACGCTAGTAAAACAACCAATGCAGTAAAATCATACACAAAGATTAATTTTTAATAACTCTGAAAGTTTTGTGTTACTGCATTCGGGATGTAAATAATGATATTGTAAAGTTAATGCCTCACGGATTAGGAATGTCTTTGCTGACATCCGAAAGACTTAAAAGTAACTTCCTTAGTTGTGTGGAAGATAGTTCTCCTGAGTCTGGAGATTCGCTGAAACTTATAGATAATGCATCAAGGAGACCAATCAAGGTTAGCACTAACTCGTATTTATATTCAAATGTATTTAAATAATACATTTAGGCATTTGGTATGCAGGAAGGCTTTAGTGTCCTTTGCTCCTTAGCATTTAGCTGAACTGAGGTTGTGAGTTGTGTGAGAGAGCAGACCATGGTTTAGTGTGAGCATTTGGTCTCATTATCTACAAAGCTTCAAAATGGACTGTAGGTCACTCCTGAGAGTTCAATAGTTGCTGGCTCACAAAAAAAAAAAAAAATCTTTCTCATGGAATTCTCAAAAGATTCAAGCCAGAAGTAGTAAAGAAAGTAAA
Source organism: Enteromius viviparus (assembly GCA_032353835.1). NCBI lineage: Eukaryota > Metazoa > Chordata > Actinopteri > Cypriniformes > Cyprinidae > Enteromius > Enteromius viviparus. Next base: position 3,314,612 of record JAUCNO010001053.1, read on the forward strand.
AACGTTGAGAGAAATGGGGGAGCTGGCATTTTTTGTTGCTTTGTTGTGCTTCTGACCTTTGGAAATATCACAGATTAGATCTTTAATTATTTATGAAGGGCAGCAGTGTTGGGTTGAGGCAGAAACAGTCTTGTCACACATGATGAGGTTGTGTTGCTGGCGTATTAAGAAGGACAAAATGGATCATGCTTGAAGGTTGCTCTTATAGAACACCGAAAAGGCTATTAAAGCCGATCTACATTAGGGAGGTAAACGCATTGAGAAAACATACATGGGTGAAATTGTGCATGTGCTGCCTGTGCTGATTTACGCTTGATTTAACAGAGAAGTGATGCCATAGTATATACTGTACAGTGCCCTCCACTAATTTTGGCACCCTTGGAAAATCTAAGCAAAGGCGGCTGTGAAAAGAAATCTGTATTGTTTATCGTTAATTTGAAAAATTCACAAAATTCTGACCTATCATTGATGTAAAACAATTGAAAATGGGGAGAAAATCTCATATAAGTAAATGTTTTTTTCCAATAAGTTTAGTGTTAAGGTGTAAGGGATGGGTCAACAGTGTAATTATAAATACAGAAATTAATTACATGCAGTTATTTTTAAAATACAATGTGAAAACATGCATGTAGAAAATATTGTTTTCATTAATTTAAATGTAAGTAAGGCCACTTAATATAAAATGGGACTGTGTGTGTACATATATGCATTTTTATAATCAGTGCAATAGCATTAACGTGAGTTATGTTATCAGATTACATTTCAAGAGAATTGTGTGCTGAGGCTTTATTCAGGCTGTGTACGGTGTAGATTTTAGGACATCCTCAGACCTCAGTAATAAAATGAAAATGCCTCATGCCTCAAACTAAAAGGTCTTTGTCATTTGGGCCAAACGGCATAGTGACTTAGACTGAAAGGCTTCAGGTCTCAGAAAAAAACGACGTCCGGTGTCAGGTCTCGTACAATCAGGCATAGGGCGAAATGGACTCCGATTAAAAAGCATTAGCCAAAACGTCCTCAGGTTATAAGGCATCATACAAAATCTCTACACGTACGCGGCCCAAGCAAAGTGGTGGTCGGGAACTGTTGAGGATGGCAGATGGAGATAAGCTGCTTTTGATATTGTTTATTTTAACAGTTTTATTAAATGCTAAACTAATTCAATTTTATGCATAGGATAACATGCATTTCAAGAGTATTTTGTGCATGTTTAAAAAGTTAAAGTTAAAAAGTAATAGTGTCATCATATGGTAATGTGACGTCACACAGGGCGGGGCATAACACATCACACTCCACCTGAGTCCGTTTTGCCTGAGGACATGAGGTCTGATGCATTTTAATCTCATTTTAATTTTGTCCCATACACTGTCTGTTAGCATTATTTTTTTTCTTGACAAAGATCTACATAACAATGTATTTATTTTAATATGAGTTTCTTTTAATTGCTTAAATTCAAATATAAAACAGTCATTTTCGGTTTAGTTCTGCTTGCACAACCTTTAACAACACAGCACCATTTTAGAATATTTAGCACCTAGTTAAACTGTATTTCAGGGAGCCACCATCTATTTGGATTATGATCAGTTACTAGTGCAATTCTGATGAACATTATAAATGCACAATCATCGAAATCTTCCTTTTTTAACCAAACTCAAAATAAACTTGCCTAAAATCGGCAGCAACCTAATATACAAACACACCACATTAGCAGTGCAGCTAATAATGCATTCACTTTTAGCATCAGACCAAAACAACTTTGACTATCAACTCGCAAACAAACATGAGAATGAACACTGGAGGATTTGATGTCCTCCCTCGAGTGATAACTATGGAATGTTTGATATGCAAATTTCCTTCGGTATTACAGATCCTCTATGTTTCGTGAGGTAGAATTCACTGGAGGAGAAGTGAACAACTCACTCCGAGCTCTGCTCTGCATGCGCCTCTGAACGCTGGGGGATATGAAAGCCGTCATTCAGATTCAGCAAGGGCATCAATGAGAATAGTTTAGCAACTTAGTACGAGCTGTGAGAATCTGCCTGATGATTTTACTTTCATGAACACAACTTTCAAACACTGGAAGTAGCCTAATACTTGGTGGCAAAAACACTTATTTGACTAAAAGCTTTGAAATAGAGTGAAAATGCGAATTATTTGTTATTTTGATGCAAAAAATGCCTTCTTTCTCTGTTAATTGGGCTCTTCATGGAAAAGAGTGTTGTGATTGGGCATATTTCCAAAACATATTTCTTTTTTAGTTTAGTTTTTTAATACATTTCCTGCATTTTAAAAAGTTGAAAGACTGTCTGAATCTCACAACCAAATACTCGTGATTGCCCATATAAAATCTTGCTTCAGATTTTATGAAAATGGAGAGGATCAAAGACACCCTGTTGAGACTAATAAAGTCGTACAGTGAAGAGAAGGACAAAATAAGCAAATGGTGGAGACGGAGACCTGACATCAACTTAAATGTCATTGTGGGGCTGTATTTGCCTGTACAAGTCCAAAACATGGAGACTCTGAGGTGGAAAAAAACTAAATATCATTATTATTATTATTAAAATCTATGTTTTTTACAGAACATTATAATAGACAAGGACTTATAACAGCTACAAGGATGAAGGTCAGGACTGTTCAGGACTGTCTAAACTACCACTGTTGAGTTCAAATGAAGGAGGAATTCATTTTTATTTTTCCTTACTAAAAAGGTCATTTGACATTCCTAAGCAAATGTTCAAATGTTTTCTTGAAATGGCAATGCCATTTGCATCATTTTGTGTTGTTTTGCAGTGAAAACTGAACATATATACTTTTAATTAGACAATGCAGGAGAAGCTTGATTAAATGCAAAACTTGACTCTATCCAGTGTAAATAACCCGTATTTTATGTTTTGCTGTTAGTTTTGTGTATTTTTGTGTGCAACTGTCAGAGAGGAATGTAAAATCGGGTGATTAAGGTAGAACATGCATGTATCTTCTTTTCATGACATCGCTAACTTCACTAACCCTGAGTTTTGCATGTAGGAAACAACCCAATCTTGTTGGTCATTCTTCTTTGTACACTGCATATAAAATGAGAGAGAGTGTGAGAGAGAGACTTTAGCTGAGATGTCACAAGTCCAGAAGATGTCTAAAATGCAAAATTCGGACACCTTATTATAAAACTGCTCAATGCTCTGCGAGAGGGGTCAGTCCAATGAAGTGACCTTGTCTTCAAACTGTCCCGAGGATGGCAGGTGCTTTGCATATAACAAGACATTTGGAAAGCTCATATAAAGTATCCACATACAGTGGGGTGCAAAACTAAACCACATTTTTACATTTTAAAACAAAATTATGATCATTATATTATCAGAAAAACAATCAGGATAAAATATAAAAAAAATATAAAAAGAGTTTAATTTAAGTTTAAAAAGTGATAGTTGTTTATGAGTCTCTTATTTGTCCTGAATAGTTAAACTGCCCACTGTTCTTAAGAAAAACCTTCAGCTTGGTTTTTCAGCATTATATTATTATTATTTTTAGTTTTTTTTTTTCCACGCGCACACTGTATGGTGTCATGGACCAACACAGTCTAAGGCAAAGACACCCTGACAGAAAACTACTGGTCCTCCAAGCCTGGGGGTTGGGCAGAAGGCTAACGGCCTACTCCCGGAAAAAGAGCTTGTTACAGAAACAACGGACATCATATCGCAACAAGACCAGGGTCAAAGCCTTAGGGAAACCCCACAAGATCTCTTGTGACACCCAAAAACATTTTCACCATAGGGCATTGGCAATTGAGAACTATGTATAGAGGAGGAGCAGCAGCACAGATCGCGAGAAAGATGGAAGGGTACCAACTGAATATACTTGGGATCAGCAATGAATACTTGGCAGGATGAAGATGGCTTCAAGACAGACACGGATTTACAGCGGACATGAAGAACTGCATGAGGTTGGTGTTGCCATCATGATAAGCCAGCAAGCAGAGAAGTCACTAATTGAATGGACCCCCATCAATAATAGGATCATAACAGTGAGATTCTACTTGAGATACAGGAGAGTGACCATTATTCAAGTGTACGCTCCTCACAACGAGAAGGAAGACAAGGAGAAAGAACAATTCTACCAGGATCTACAAGAAGTATTGGATGGATGCAACAAGAACGATATTATCATCACCATGGGAGACCTCAATGCTAAGGTTGGAAGCGACAACAACGGGCACGAAAGGACAATGGGCGTACATGGATTAGGAACAAAGAATGACAAAGGAGAAAGACTGTGCCAGTTCTGCCAGCTGAATAGACTTGTGGTAACAGGAACAATATTTCTCCATAATGACATACACAAGGCAACATGGGTATCAGCGGATGGAAAGGTGAGGAATCAGATTGACCATCTTCTGATCAGTGGACAATCAAACTGCTTGTCAGTAACCACAGGAAAAACAACAAGGAGAAGGACAGGGAGGTAAAGAGGAGTGTAAGAGAAGATAGGAGGAGGTGGATGGCAGAGAAATCAGAGAGAGCACAGAATGCAGCGGAGAATGAAAGAGCGAAAGAACTGTACAGCATAGTGAAGCAACTAACAGGACAGAGCACCAGACAAGCAGCAGAAGTGAAGAGCAAGAACAGGGAGCTGCTGAAGAGTAAAAAGGGCCAGGTTAGCAAGGTGGAAAGAACATTTCCAGGAACTGCTCAACAGGGAACCACCAGAGAAACCACAACAGGAAGAGGAGGAAGAACGAGAAGAGCTTAACATTCCAACCGAAGCTTAAACTGTGGAAGAGATCAAGACTGCACCAAAGGCCCTCAAGAACGGAAAAGCTCCTGGAGCAGACCAAATTTCAGCTGAAATGCTGAAAGCAGACATTGGGCATACCAGTTAAAAATTAAAACGAAGCTTTGACATTATTTAGGAACCAACACAATGGACAAAAGGGCTAATCTGCAAAATTCCAAAGAAAGGCAACCTTCAAGACTGTGAGAACTGGAGAGGAATAACGCTCTTGCCTCTAGCCAGCAAAGTACTCAGCAAGATCCTGATCAACAGAATACAGGCAGGAGTTGACTCATCACTCAGAAAAGAACAAGCAGGCTTCAGGACAGGCAGAGAAACTATCGACCAGATATTCATTCTCAGGAATATCCTGGAACAAGTCAACAAGGGTAATGCTACACTGTACATCTACTTTGTTTATTTTGAAAAAGCCTTCGACTCCATACACCGATATAGCCTTTGGTTCATCATGCGCCAGTACGGGATTCCCCAAAAGCTGATCCAGATGGTCAAGACCCTGTACACGGACTTTCTGTGCTCCGTTAGTGATGAAAATGAAACAACCGACTGGTTCCCAGTGGCGACAGGAGTGAAGCAGGGGTGCTGTATGTCAGGTTTTCTGTTCCTCCTGGTAATCGACTGGGTCATCCAGAGAACTGTGGAGGATGAAAGAACCAGAATCCAATGGGGCTTCACAACCATGCTGGAAGACCTTGACTTTGCAGATGATCTTGCCCTTTTGTCTACAGCAATGACATCTCCAGCACAAAACAACCAAAATGGAAGAGAATGCAGCCAAAGTTGGACTGAAGCTGAATGCAGGGAAGTGCAAGATTATGAAGGCCAACAGCAAGAGTGAGGATAAGCTGAAAGTTGGAGAAACTGAGGTGGAAGAACATTTTGGGAGCAAATGCGTATTTGGGAGCAAATGTTACTGAAATGTTACTAAGATGGCGGAGGCACAGCGGCTGTCAAAAGGAGAGTAGCATTGGCAAGTGCACAGTTTAAGCAGCTTTTGAACATCTGGCATGCCAGTGACAGAAAGACCAAGACCTCCCAATTCAAGATCTTCGTAGTGTCAGTATTACTATACGGATGTGAGACCTTTAAACTGACAAAGGGAGAAGAAGAGAAACTTGATATCTTCCAGACCAAATGCGTACGGAGGATTTTTACGATCCAATGGCAACAACATGTTCCAAACAAGACGGATCTGACATGTCCTGAGGAAAGACGCAAAAAGCAACTATGCTGTAGCCCTCGGGTGGACACCTGAAGGGCGGAGAAAAATAGGCTGCCCAAAAACAACTTGGCGGCGAATATCGGAACTGGGGTGAAATGGTGCAGTCTGGAACACATGGAACTCAGCTCGACGCCCGACGCTCAAACCTACCCCAGTGAAGGAGTGATGTCCAAGCCTTGTGTGCACCAAGGAAGAGATGGCATTTGCTGAGAAACTTTCTGCTCTGAGCTGCCATGGTCTTTCTTTCGAGGACTTTGTGGCATCGTTTTACCTCCTCGCCGAGGAGGTGGACTTTGAGGACACTGTGATTATTGTGCTCTTTAAGAATGTGGCTCGTTGCACTCAGCCCCGTCGAATTCCCGGATACTATGGGGGTTAAGGTTGGAGGACGGCTGTATTCTTGTGCCTAGAGACAGTCCGAGCACATGTGGGAGGATCACTCAAGTCCCGTGATCACAGAGTCCGGCTTCTCCGTCGTCACCCCACACTTCACTCGAGAGCGAGCAGCAAATTGCATTAATCTCTACGGAGATCTCTCCATTACGGCCTCGTGTGCCGCCACTTCTAGTTGCGGACATCGACAAGTTATTTCTGCCCCGCAAGCCATCACAGACTGTGACCGAGTCGGTCCCACTGTCCCAGTTCAGGATTTACGGCCAGGTGAGACTTTTGAATTGAATGACTGTTAATCACCACGTTCTGAACCTTTTGAATCGAATGGCTGTGAATTTCCACGTTCTGAACCTTTTGAATTAAATGGCTGTGAATTACGGTGTTCTGAACCTTTTGAATCAAAGACTGTGAATCACCATGTTCTGAACCTTTTGAATCGAATGGCTGTGAATCAACCTGTTCTAAACCTTTTGAATCAAATGACTGTGAATCACAATATTCTGAATCTTTTAAATCAAATGACTGTGAATCACCAAGCTCTGAACCTTTTAAATCGAATGGCTGTGAATCACCCTGTTCTGAACCTTTTGAATTGAATGACTGTGAACTACCATGGCCTGAACTGTTCGAATCTTCTGATAACTGTGAGTTACCATGGCCTGAAATGTTAGAACCGTCTGATAACTGTAAGGTACCATTGCCTGAAATGTTTGAACCCTCTGATGACTGTGAGTTGCCTTGGCTATAGCTGTTTGATCCTGTCAATTACTGTGAGTTACCAGGTCCAGAGTAGGCTGCGCACCCTGTGCGCCCTCCAGATCCTGCACCTCTGCTGCCTGCTCCGCCCTGGTGGTTGTTCCTGTCGGCGGCACTGCCCCCCTTAGAGACTAGTGTTTGCCTGCGCGTCTGGAATCCACACCTAGGGTGAGGTCTCTGTCACGCCAGAGGCTGGCCTTGTGTTTATGTTGTTGTTTTGTGCCATGTGCTTTGCTTTTTGTTTATGTTTCTGCCATGTGTCTTCCCTCGTTTGTAGCTCCGCCCTGTAATTAGTGTTCACTCCCTACCAGCCCTGTGGTTCCAGGTGTACAAGCGCGAGTCGGAACAGCACCCGATTGTGACACTTAGTTCATGTAAAGTCATGTTGTTAAGTGATAACTAATGAACTTTATTGTAGATTCTGTAGGTAAACTTCTGGTTTGAACTGTATATAAACCCAGAACAATCTGTCAGTCTGTCTTTCTATTATTCAATCTGTCTTAAGTCCATATGAAACATATAAAAAAAAAATCATACAGGATGTGAGCAAGTTCACACAATGTGTTATCAGTGACATTAGGCCAGATGAGACTGAAAGGCATTTTTCTGAGTGAATTTGATTATCATCTCTATGAAATTCTCCATATTCCGAACTCAATTTGGGCTCTATTCTTTTCACAAATAATAGAAGCCTAATTTTTTAGCTGGAAATGTTACTGTGGCAATTGCATCATCTCATCTTCAGGGTCATGTTGTTCTTGAAGGTGAAATTAACTGCTCATTGTAATGAGAAAGATCAAGGATGATTTTGGCACCTCTATTTGCATCTGTCATTTGAAAAAGGCTCTCGTTTTTATTGCAAAATAACACAGGGCAGCTTCTGTCGGACATACAGTATCTCTTAAACCTGTCCGCACACCACTCCCTTTTGCAAATGACATCAGTGTTTACTGTTTATAATCCATATATTTATTTATTTGTGTGCAATATTGCATCTGTGAACTCTATACTTTTCTCCCTGAGGGACGTTCAAACCAAGGAGGTGCTGAAGAGTCAAAGAGAAAGCCAGATTGAGCTGCTGTAAAACTTCAGTCATGTCTCTCTAAATGTTGCAGTAGGAAGAGACTTTACACACTGACTAAGGTTCAGCGAGTTCATGATACAAGTGATCCATTTTAAATGCTGCCGTTGTCTTTAGAGATACAGAATGTTCTTTGAGACTACTAAATGAAGTTTGGGATGACAAACTTTTACCAGCATCATTATCATTTTGCCTTTTATTTATTTCTCCACTGATTTTAGAGGAAACATTGCAAGAAGCTTATTATAAGGTGACTGGTCAAGTTTATTTTATGGGCAAACTCATAAACTTTTATATGGCTAAGGTTGTCTCAGTAGAACAATATTAGTTTCAGCTTTTCCTGTAGAAAAATAACAGTAACAATAATAACAATAATAGTGCATTTACTGTTGTCCATCACATAAACTGAAAAGGCATACATGGTATATTAAAGGCAGGGTACGCAGGGTATTTTAAATCACCAAAACAAACACTCTTCTAACCCAAAAGGGTCTTGCCCCTATTTTTATAGCTTTACCCGATACATATGTAGCTTACACAATGTAGCTTAAAATGACTTCATGAATAAATAGAAAACTGGCAATTCATGGAAGTCGGGGCAATTGTCTTAATTCAACTGAAATAGAACTTCTAGAACAGAGCTTTTGGAAATATTTTGTAATTACATTTTTTTACATGTTTAAAAAAAACAGCAGCAATAAAAATTATCCACAATGCATCCAACCACATGGATTATGATACACCCCCCTCCATCTCTAACTCTCATTATGAGCCGGATTTAAACGACAGGATGAGACAGCTGTTGGGATGGTTTTAATTTGCTGATTGGTGAGGCGTGTCTGATGAGCTAAAGCTAAAGCTCATCAAACAAGTGCGGAGTCATCCTTCATCACAGCCCATCCGCATCCGGCAATCATTTCTCTCTGTAAAAACTTATTTTGGAGTCAAACTGGTGACATGCAGTTTTTAGACAACTTACACAAAGGTTGCAAACCAGGTCGGACCATTAAAATATTAGTGCTCCCCAAAATGGAAATTCTGTCATTTACTCATCCTTGTGTCTTTTCTTTTCCAACCTGAGTTTTTTTCTTTTTTCTTTTATTCTGTGAATCACAAAATGAGAAGTTTTTTTTTTAAATGATTTTTTTTTTTGTCGATGCAATTACAATGAATTAAAGTGAGGCTTGTCGAACTTCAAAAAGGATACAGAAGCACCATATCATTGTCATTAAAATAGTTTTAAGTCTTCTCAAACCATGCAATAACTTACTTTAGTATTAAATGTGTTGAAATTTATGTCTATTCCTCTATTGAATGAATGACTTCTGAAGATGCATAAAATATATAAATTATTAACATATATGTTATTTTATGGGCAAACTTTTTTTTTGTTTGGGTATCAGTAGAACAATATTAGTTTCAGCTTTTCTTGTAGAAAAACGTCTAGGTTACGAACATAACCCATGTTCCCTGAAGGAGGGAACAGAGACGTTACATATGGGAACTCGCCAGAGAGACCTATCTGCTTTGAGCTTTTACTAAAGGCCAATGAATATTGGCGT
>JAUCNO010001053.1:3330839-3353387 GCA_032353835.1 Enteromius viviparus
AGAGGGGCTACCAGGAGGAGCTTGTGGCCCTCCTCCTTGACCCCGTTGATGACCTGAGTTATCAGGGGGGTCGGAGGAAACACATAGAGAGGAAGCCTCGGCCAGGACTGGGCAGAGCATCAATTTCCATGGTGAAATATGCTGGGAAGAGGGTGTTTTCGTCCGAGGCAAAAAGGTCTATTTCTGCTCTTCCGAATAAGTGCCAGATCGTCTGGATTATTCGGGGGTGCAGTGTCCATTCTGATGGTCTGACTTTTCTCCTGGACAGCTTGTCTGCGCCCTGATTGAGAAGGCCCGGTATGTGCGATGCTCTTATTGAGCGAAAGTTCGGCAGAGCCCACTTTAGGAGGCTTGCTGCCATTTTGTAGAGGCGTTTTGATGAAAGGCCCCTCTTGGTGATTTATGTACGATACCACTGTGATACTGTCTGAGCGCACCAGAACGTGACTGTCCCTCAGAAGTGGAAGAAAGAAGTGACACGCATGACACGCTGCCATCATTTCAAGACAGTTGATGGTCAGAAGCCAGAGAGCCCTCGTGCAGCGTTCCCCAACCCATCTTGGAGGGCATCCATGAGAGAGTCCCAGGCAGAAAACACTCTCCTGGTGTCTGCCAGCGGTGTGCAGAAGAGACACGCAGGCAGAGCAGCGGCGACCAGGCATGTTAAATTGAGAGTCGAAATTCGCTCTGAAGGTCAAACCAGGCTGCAGACGATCAGAGGAAAGTCAGGGACAGCAAAGAATCCGTCGCTGAAGGAGAATGATCTGAAGATGGCGGGCAGTCTCTTGCCTTAAATAGATGAGGGACACGCCCCATCACAACACCATGGCGCCACCTGCTGTCATTGGAGCAGAGACATCACGCCATGGAGTGTGGTCGACGGCATTGGCCCGCTGTTCACAGGGCCTTGTTCCATGTCTCAGGGAACAATGGTTATGCAAGTAACCTATACGTTTTATGTGCCACATAGAAAAGAAAATGCAGGGACCAATTTGATTATGCATGTGGATGTTTAGTTTACTTAAGTGCCTCAAACAAAACCTAGATTATCTTTAATAATTTTTATGTTGCTAACCTGACAAATTAAATAATTATTTTTCTCCATAAGCTCTTATTGACATTAACTTTGTATCCAGGAGGACTGATTAAGATTGTGCCAAGCCAGATAAAGATTAGTGTTTAGCAGATTGGGTGAGTGTTTTCCAGTTTTAAGTTTAATTTTGCTTATTTATGACATTTTTTTTCTCCATCGTTCAGACCTGCAGAAAAGACAAATTGTAGCCTAATTGTGTTGTGTCCTTAGTCCACAGAAGCTTTCTGCTGTTGATTGCTAATTATGGACAGAAACCAGCAGTATTCCAGTAGGTTGATTTAGATGTTTCACTGTTTTATCTTGTAAATAATAAATAATTTAGTTTTTACTTTGGGGAAAATTGTTATAACACCAAATTTCTTGTCTTCTTTATGTTCACAGGAACCTTTCATGGTGACATGAGCTACAGGCCACTCATGCAGCGCAAACATGAAGGGCCAGGTTGCTAGGATACACTTGTACAGTCATAAAACAATCTGCCTCTGACCAAGCACTTGATGCTACAGTCATTTTTTCCTATTGTGGACTGAGCAGAGTGTCTTAACAGGTTTCACTGATTGTGTGACATCACTGCATGTTATGCGTTTGGCGATGCAGCTCAGCAGTGTTTCACCCTTTTTAAATCATATTTTTTATTTAATTAAAGAAGATCACATACAGAATAATATCCAAGTGCTTCTAATGAGAGTAATGCAGAGTTCTCTGTTTGCTCCCTGCGACTTGTTCCTTGCAAAGGGCCGACCTGCTCTGATTGACTGATTAATATTTTTTGAAAGCTGTAATTAAGACAGAGGTTGACATGCACATAATTCTATTATTTGATCTACTGAAGCAATACATTTCAGCATTGAGTCACTGTTCTATAAAAGAGGCTTTGAATATTAAATGACCATGTTTCAGTGCAGTGGGATCTTCCTTTCTATTTTTCATTTTCACAGCGTAGTGCTTTGCTATGCATGCATTCACTCTTTTTTAATCTTCTCTTTAGAATTTCCACATTCACGGAAACTCAGGAAATATCTGGAATTTTTACAATTCCGAATCCAGGTTTTAAGTATTCCAGGCTCTTAAATTGAATTCTGTAGGAAATTATTATTGTTTTTTCAATTTCTGCTTTGCTAGCCAGAATATTTCCCCAGCTAGAGTTTTTTTCATGAGCATCATTCCTGAATAATATCCTAATATGAGGGATGTTTCACTAAGGAGGCAAGAGAAACCGTGCCTTTGTACACAAATACAACAATGGCAATATCACAAAAATGGTATCAATAGTGGTAAAGAATAATTTAGCATTTTCATTCGGGGCCAGTCCTGCAAGTGAAATTGTAAAAGGCTTTTTAATTGCAGTCAAGTTTATAAGCTGTAATTGTTGTTATTAATAATTATTATACATTTATTTGCTTAAATGTCTCAGTCCATATAAAGTAAAATGTCTTTTTTTTTTTACCAGCCCTTGGTGGGAAGATACGGTCAGTGTGCTGAACGATTCTTTCTGATGCAAAGAGTCATTAGGATCTGCTAATATGCAGTGGGATCAGTGGACTGATTGCCTCATCAAATGCAACATTGCCAACTGTTGTTCCGCATGACAGGCAATTGTTTTGATGGAGGTCTGAATCCCACTTGCAAAATTGGAGATCTATTTTGATGGCAATTGGTGCAGGGCTGTAATGGGAGCTGAAGCACGTAAACAGAACGGAGACTTGCTGTCAGGTGCAGCTGGGGAAAAGACATTTACTCCCATCTGAGGCTAGGGGCTGAATTTCAATGTGAATCTCATTGGTTCTGGATCAATTTAGTTTTTACTGCATATAGCGGCTTTAATCTCCTCAGAACGTCTGTTGTTGTATCTGTCACCCATTCGTATTTCCACTGCATTTTACTTTGTTGACGTACATGTGTTTTAATGAGTGGCAACTAACACATTTGGTGTTTTATAAGGAATTGAACATTATTGTTGTGCATTTTTATCCCCAGTAATTTCACATAGTTGGACTATATATAAATATTTCTAGTTTTCAGATTAATGTAAATTACTGACTTCTGTTTTTTTTTTTTTGCAAGAGTGATAAGTTCTGGCATCTTGGCTGACCTCTCTACTACGTTTCTGGACCTGGATTGTTTCAGATGTATTGCTGTCTATGGGGGGTCAGTTTAGATGTGTCTCCGATTTTATCATTTATATCTACATTTTTGTTCTGAAGATGAACAAAGGTCTTATGGGTTTGGAACGACATGCGGGTGAGTAATAAATGACAGAAATGTTATTTTCAGGGGAACTAACCTTTTAAGTGTTTGACGAATATTTTTTTGTGTGAGAATCAGTAAAATCTGAACTGCTGGCCAGAAGAAAGTCTTTTTCTTGAACTTTGTCCACTTAAAAGATTTACTTCTAGCTAGTGCATCCTGCTATTACTGTCAAACGTAAGAATCAGGGATCTCATGCGCTATATGTGCATCTTGTAAACCCACCTACACAAGCACCATTAACTACAAAGGTACAGAGATTGAAACATGTTTCATCCAGGTCAATCATGAGCAGTTACATAACAGCTGAAACAAAGCAGCCTGTCACGTTTTTCTGCCTCGTTTGAGAGAGTTTCTCACACTAATGAACTCTACAGATGTGTCAGAGCCAGCAATGGGGAGCGTCGTCTCTGTGGTAAATAATGGCCAATTACCCAGCTCAATTAAGCCTGCTCGTTTCTTTTGTGTGCGTTCAGAGGCCACATCTGTACAACTGCATTTCGGTTTAGTGGTTCAACACTGGAGCTCTGCTGCTCCTAACCCGGGGAGATAAACATGGGTCATATGTGTATGAACTGAAAGAGGACATAACAGGGAGCAACTGACAGATAAAAAGAAGATGGAAAAAACCAGACAAACTTTATGCCGGCTTGTATTCTCATCCCAGGTGTGCAAGAAAATAGAGCAGCCTGCTGAAAATAGGTCACAATCTTTTCATCTTGTGCTGCTACTAGTCTGATATAAACATTTTTATGGACATAGAACAGAGTCAGTGTCTTAAAATCATAATAGAGGATCCTGAAGCACACAGTAAAAACTATTAATTCACTGATTGAATGATTCAAAATAATTAACTTGAAATTAGGCAAATTTTAGGTTTATTTAATTGGACATTCCTGTTTGGTGTTGGCTTTGCCAAACATTTGACAAAACATTGCATTTTCAGTCATTTTCCTACATTCAGAGCTGTAATACAGTTGAAACAGCAAGCGTCTATGGTGTATCTCTTGCAGACTGCTGAGAGTGATGCTTTTGATAAAGGTGCCATACTTACTCCCAGAGGATTTGATCCTTGGTTAAATTGAGCTGCACCAGATATCTGCACAAGACTGCCTGTATTCCTCTTTACTCCAGAAGTAAAAGAAAAAAATAGACTTAAATATGCTTTTTCCCAAAATGTATCATGTAATGTTTATGTGTTTGCGCTACATGCCATAATCATTTCAACAGCACAGTCTGATTGAGCATAAATGTCATGCTGCCTAAAATATATCAATTCCATTAGAATTAGTGGTCAGCCACTGTGCAATTTTAAGTGGCATAGGTCTTTTTTTTTATTAGCAGCCAGCCAAAATTTTTTATGTATTCACAAAGATTCAGTTTACACATTTCCCTTAATATTATGCTCCATTTGATAAATGGGAAAAAAAAAAAAAAAACATGTTCTGATGGCACAGCCAATAAAACAATTTTCATACCCTTTCCCCACATAATTTATCTTTAAATGAGACTAATAACATGAACATTACACATTTGTTATAGCATGTAATTACATTTTATTCAAGCATAGACTGAATGTAAGCCAACATTTACAATACAATTTTAATTATAAATTCATTGCATACAAAATTGTGCAATCATTGTGTAAACTACTTACTATTACGCTGATTTTGCTGTCCATGTAAGAATATTATCAGCCCATGTAATTTACTTTTTCTGCTGCTATAAAGAGATCAACCCTCTTGTCAGTTTCTCTGACTGATTGCTTGCAGTCCTGCTGCACAAGATGGAGACACATCATGTGACTATCAGCACACAGGTTGAGTGTGTGTTTTATATGTGTGCCTGCAGCCCATTAGGCATATGTCATAACACATTCCTACACATGTGGCTATAAAGGAAATGTTGTATTATGAAAGCAGGATGTTTTATGACTGTAATGCATATTAATATATACACTACCCTCGCCTTTCAATGACCAGCACCTAATTTCACAGCTGTTCCATATGCAATAAATATGATAAAGTTAGATTATTCCACAAGAATATTAATGAAAAATGATACCCTGCGCTTAAATTAGATTTCTCATGTTCAAAAAGAACCGTCAACGAACAGTTTGTTGTTTTTGCTGGACAAAATTGCTCTAATGAATAAAAAACAAAAAAAACAACTTTGCCCAAATGTGAATTTTCAAATTTCACTAAATCATATTCATTCACAAATAAATGTTGTTATTTGAATTAATAGATTATTAGTGGATAACAACTTGAATATCAGTACTTGTTGAAGCTTGAAATTTCTCTTCGTCTAGTAATTGCGTGGAAAAAGGGTAACTAAAACATTGCTATTATTAATAATTTCTATATTTGTGCTCTGCAGGAGAAAAAAAGTCATATGAATAACATCACCGTGAGTAAATTATTTATTATACGTGAACAATTCTTATAACAGTGGTGGCCTGCATGACCACTGCAAAAATCAAACAATGTTCTTTACTTCTCTTGACAGAATCTCCTTAAACTCTTCCATGCCTTACGTTTAGGTGTTGGAACGACTTGTGAGTTTCATAAAAAGTGTCTTTCATTTAAAGTGTCATCAAAGTATGCAACACTCATTAAGACCCAGCACATTAATGCAGACATGCTAGACGGCCAACGAGCAAAAAAAAAAAAAAAAAAGAACACACACCCAATGTGTCAAAGGGGTCTGATTGGAGTCTGGGCAGACAAAAAAAAAACCTGTACTCTAGACTCCCCAGGGTTTAAATTAACAATGCTCCCATCTGTTCGGCTACTTTGAGCATGTCTCTAATGACAGGGCTTACTTAGCCCAATACTAACCCACATCCAACAACAGTGCACTGGCAAACTGGAGCTATCTTTACACATAACCTTGAGAAACTAGGACTACACAGGAGAGTTTTTCTGGCCCACTTGGTTTTGTCTCTTCTATGATAAGATGCTACGTCCCATGGGAGCATCATACGGTAGTGTAGAAAGACTGTTTTTGTTCTCTGAAATGGAAAGAAAGATCAACAGCTTACTTTATTGGGTCAAATGAATGCAGCTGTGCATTTAAAGAGGATAACGGAAAGCGTTTGTGTCCTCATGAATGGGTTTTAAAAGCTGGAAAAGATCAAGGACTCGAGACTAATGCTGTCCTCCCCCTTATTCTCACCTGAGCATATATTTTTTGCTCAACGCTTAACACAATCCTTAATAATTTGGCATTAGCCATGCAGATATGCAGATTACATCTCTAGCACACCACATCAGCAGAAACATAGAGTCGCTGCATGTTTAATGAGATTTCAGGAGAAAGTGATCCTGTGGTGCAAAGCCTCATCTAGCAGAAATGAAAGTGTGTGTGTGTGGATTCAAAAAGCTCTTTTGTTTTTTTTCTTCTCTGCCCTGTGGCCTTTTCTTCTGTCTGTTCTGTCTGTTCCAGAGTGGCAGTTGTGTCTGGACTGCGGGAAAAGAGATGCACTTGACTCCTCTGTGTGAGTTTAGATCTTGCTTACGATGAGCTCTCTGTCGGCTTTGATCCTGAGATGGAATGCCACACCGAAAAGTCTTAAAGCAAAGCATTGCTCTCTCTTTATCTTTCTTTTGTTGTCTCTAAGGATCCGTCCTCTGTGACAATTTAAGGTTAATGCATACTGTTAACCCACAGACTGTTTTTGACCTTAAATGAATAGTTCACCTGAAAATGAAAGTTCTTTGAAAAATTTATTCAATCTTATGTCATTCCAGACCATAGAAGCAGTCAGTATGATGTTATGTTATTTCAAGTATTCTGAGCAATGCCCTTTGCCATACAAAATAATTAGATCTGGATGTTTTCATTGAATCACAAGTCATCAACAGTGCACAAATATGTAGCAAAAAAACAAACAAACAGTTTTTGCTTTTAAGAGGTTAACAGCATCAAAGGTTGTCATAAATATATAACTTACATAAGATGATTGTACAGTATATTTGTAATTTATTTAGCAAATAAATATGAAATTATTTTAGTTTAAAATGCGTAAAAAAATTGTGTTTTTGATATAATTGACACTAATATTGTCTTCTGTTGTTGGTAGGAACTAAATATCTGTCAACATCTCAAAAAAACAAAAAAAACAAAAACAAAAAAACAAAACTCTTTCAATTACCCCTTTAAAGATCTTGCTAAAAATTGTTTTGCTCCTTGCAGCCATGAAGATCAATCTCATTTTGCAGTTTAGTGTGCAGAAGCAGAACCCCGCATGTACCTGAGTCCAAAAGCATCAAACCCGCGATTCATTTATTAGAGAATTTGGCAGAAGCCTACCGCCTCGAGACAGGAGAGTCTGTGCTATTACATTGCTTGATACAGTAACGTAATTACACTTTGAGCAGCCGGAGTGCAGCAGGAGACCTGAGGTATAGAGCCCGGCAAGGAATGTTCATTTGACTCAAATCATACCAAAAATCAAGCTAAAGGGGCCAACAGTGCTATCCAGCAGGTAAAGAGACTTGGACCCTGCTCTGTAAACTTATATTGACAGTTGGTTTGCTTGCATAAAATTCATACACAAATTCATTTTCATATTCCTGCATAGACTGTAATGTCCAATCAATAGCATGTTATGCACAATTTGCTTTTAGAGATGTTATTAAATAAAAAAAAATTAATATATTACCTCATTTCACTTAATCATACCATACAGATTGTGTTTTTGTATAGTTGTTGCCTATTTAAAGCCACAAATGTGTAAATACATTTACCTTCTAGATGCTGCCAGCACATCCATATAGCATGTTTCGTGGTACATTACTATGTGCTATAAATTTTAATTACATTTTTCTCAACATGCTACATAAAACTGTATAAGGCCTTTAAGCAATCTTGTTGTATTACCATACTACTTACACAAGGAGTTAACATTCACTGTTAAGATTTATTTATTTTTTGTCTTTTTGTTTCTGTCTGTTTGATATCTATTTCAAGAGTCATCTGTTGAAGGAACACGGACTGTTTGGAAACGTTCTGAAGCCCCATCATGCCCTCTGTGGACTTTCTCAGCGTATTTTCAGGTCAGTCAATGAACTGTGGAAATTGATTGTGAGGGAAGTAAATATTCACTGAGAAACAAACAGCACTTGACGCACACTTCAGAAGGACCATCGTCACAGAGATGCATTTACTGAACTCGAAAGCCGCTGTGAGCGAGTGAATTTAGCACAGCAAAGCCACTGCCAATCAGTATGAACGACAACTCACAGAAGATCGTGTATCAACAGTCACTGCTCAATCCGGACAAATAGAACAACTGCGCAGCAAGGCCATTCAAGGCAGGGCTTTATTTGAAGAGAAGTGTGGAATGAATTATAACACTGTATCAAAAACCACGTCCAATCAGACAGCCATTCTCAATTCAGAGTAAAGGCTGATTATAACTCGCAGAAATGGGAAAAAAAAGTCTTAAAAGCTGGTTATAAAAGTTTCAGAGGTGGCTTTCAAAATTCCATTAGTGTCTAGCAAGAGGTAATTGAGATAATTAGCATAATCATTTCTAACTAAATGCTTTTTAAACTAGGTCATTTACTTCATATTAAGAGAGAGGAAGACTTGGGGAGTGTATCAGTCTTTTCACCACTCAGTGGAACAGGAAGTCATGCAGGTAAAAATATGTGTAATGGAGGCCAGTTAAGTAGTTCTTCAAGTTTTTAAAAGATTGAGCGTATTGAGAAAAGACTGCATGGCATTTATGTCCACTCAAGACAGATAATGAGGGAACTCTACGGCTCCACTGGGTTTTACAGCTTTATTGGAAATGACAGTTGCATGTGCTTCTGAGAGAAAACAGCAAGAGAGTGCAGTTATCATAGCCATGCCAAAATGTATTGGTATAGCACTTTATGATGTATGCTGTTTCAAACTAGCTTTACAGAAAATCTTCATATCAGCATTTACAATATGCCTTTTAGCAAATCAGAGCTTGACGATAATACCGTTTACATAGCGCTATATATAGTGTGTTTTATCAGTTCATCTTCACACCATTAAAAAAATAATACCGAAGTTTTTATTCTATGTTGTCCACCCTGACAAAATCTCATCTGTTTCCTTATCAGTTTTGATATTTATGGACTACCACAATCAGTCATACTTTTTGATTTACAATTGCGCCTGGATATACAAGACTGGATTCGTTTAGTAATTTTTCTCCATCATTTATTCTAATCTGATGAATTACTACTGCTTCCGTGAGCAATAAAAATGTACACAAACGTCTAAAATATAATTTTTTTACTGCCTGCTTCTGTGGCTGCTAATTCCACAACATTAATTGCACAGCACTGTTTCAGCACATTTAGCAGCTAGTTGAACTGGATTATTGGATGGATAATTAATAAGATGCAGGTTTTGCATCGAAATTCTGCATGCAAAGGTGGATTAAATATGTCTTTCTGTAATTACCCTGCACCACTGAGCTGCCCGGAAACATTGGTTTGGAGCACAGACAATGCTGCTGTCCTTTGTGAATTCATGTTGGGTACCATTTTAGACAGCTGGGTGAAAAGATACGTCTGTTATTAATCATTCTGAACAATATCTCTGCTGTTAGTATTTGTAGAGCTTACTGAATGCACTAACACAGCTTCCATCCAAGTTTGATTTACAAGTACAAGCTCAAACTTATTTCACTGGTGTGATTTCTCATGGTTCATATCCATGTGTAACCCTATGATGTAGAGTTTTCAGTTTTGGCAATTGCATTAAAGCTCTGAAATTTAAGTAGTAGTCGAAGTGGTAGTGGAAAAGATTGTGTTAAAAAAGAAAATGCCACAGTCTTGTCAATAATGCGTTGAAGTACCTTCTGAAAAACAGATTTAGCACTGAGTTTGACTCCTTCATTTGTATGTATAAAACGGCATACTGAGTGACCCAGTTTCTTTACGGAAGCACTCCATAATCTATCCAGTAGCCAAGATAAATAATTATGCTGGAGGAAGATACTTTTTTGCCTTGTACCAATCAACAGGACACAAACATTGAGTGTGAAATCTAATTTGGCCTTTTCAGACTTTTCAAAGGCTTGCCATCCTTGTGTTTTTCTGCCAAGCTCAGTCTTTGTATCACCTTATACTATGTCAAATTAATCACATAGTCTTCTGGATTGTTCCATGAGATGTACTCATTATAACATTTATATAATGACTAAGACTTCTGAATATAAAATCATGACATATATTGTATCTCTGTCTTCCATAACCAGATTACACAATGTTCTCAAACACCATTAAATCTGTGTTGCCTCCAGGTCATTATTATAATACGGCTGTACCAGAGTCCTGCGAGAGCTGGGACCGGGATCCACAGTGCTCAATTACAGGAATGTGGGAG
Source organism: Enteromius viviparus (assembly GCA_032353835.1). Taxonomy (NCBI): domain Eukaryota; kingdom Metazoa; phylum Chordata; class Actinopteri; order Cypriniformes; family Cyprinidae; genus Enteromius; species Enteromius viviparus. The sequence goes on from JAUCNO010001053.1 coordinate 3,341,554, forward strand.
ACAGGACGGATCTGCTTTCCTGTGTTATCACCATCTCATTAAAATGATGGGAATATTAGATCATAGCCTGTCATGCCTTGTACTGGGTTTTTCCCTCCGCTTTGCCACATTGTGACGTGTAAAGCTGAGACACATCACTCCTCAATTTAAGAAACATGAAATGAATAGCTTGACACTTCACATCACACATCAATACAAACGCTGTGATGAAGAGGAATGAGTGACCCAGTCGAGAGGTAAGGTTGAGGGGGGTCAAGAGACTGATGTCTGGAAAAGAAATGGAGAAAACGCACCTGCTTCTGAAGAGCTAATACAACAGAGACGGCATGTGATGCCACTGGTTATGTCAGGCAACTCTAATGGCAACATTGTAAAAGAAAAATAAAGGTGATGGGATTGTACTGCGTGGGTGAATATTTCAATACTGAATAATATCTACCAATATTTCCAACATTTGCAGATTTAGTATAAGTATAGAGTGCATTGTATATTTGTTTTTGATTTGTAAATTTTCTCTTTATAGTGAAGATATCATATTGAATGCACCAACTTCGTACTTAAAGCAGTTGCTTTAAACCACAGACAGTGTGGGCAGAGACGCTGAGAGCCAAGATTTTCCAAAACACCAGACAGCAATGCAGAGAAAATTTCAGCTGAACCAGCAAAAAGTGACAGTAAGAGAGAACTTTGCACTATACCTTCACCCAGGTAATATATGTGAACTGTTTGGTGGGTAAAACATCTAAAACAATGTATCTGCACTGTATGTGTCTGATACTGCAGATTTTTTTCAAACTGAGTTCAAACTTTGTCATGACTTTTAATTCTACAAAGCTAATTGGAATATCCCTGTATGCTTTATAGGGTTACAAATTCTCAGACATCTAGGGCATATATTTTCCACTTATTGAAGGCTCATGTTCACATTTTGTATTTGTATTACAGTAGGTATTTTTAGAGATTCTCATTCTTTCAATTATGTCTATAATATATCTTTACACCTTTCAACTATAAAACAAACTACTGTAAAAGCTACTTTATCAACAGACCCACAAATAGTCACAGAAAGCTGAGAAAATTTGTGCAGAATTCAAACATACATATAGCCATTTGTGCGGAATTCAAACATCTATATAGCCACTACTGTCACAACGTCTCTGTCATTGTGCGCTGATCTCAGTGCAGTCACAATCTGTGTGATTGGAGTGATTGGACTCACCTGAAGTTAATCCATCACACAGTTTAAAAGCCACAGTTCCCAGTAGCTTGTTGTTGGACAAGTGACTGGAATTCAACACACTGCTAAAACCGAGTATTGTCTATTTACCTTCTACTCACCTGTAGATGATATCACAGCGATCATTGGTTCATAACCCACCTTGTTGACTGCGCACTGATTCCTTACCCGAGACTTACCTATGTTGGATTATTGTGTGATCGACTGCTCACGGCTAACCCAAGGGACTCAGATTGTTATTCTTACCTTGATGCTTACCATTCTGATGATCCTCTGTTAAGATTGACTTTCTATTTAATAAAACTCTTTATTAAAGAGTTACCCCAGTTGTCTGTGTCTGAGCATTACAACTACCATTTGAATGTCTAGTTATTGCTATGTTTAAGTTTTTAGTGTAGCTGTTCGTAACACATTAACCACATTTAAAGTGCCCCTATTATGGATTTTTAAAAATGAGCTTCCATGCAGTGTGTAACACGGCTCTGAGGGAATGAAAACATCCTGCAAAGCTTTAAATCTAAAAGTCCATAGTCTCTCAAAAGAAAGTGTCGACTAAATCATTTAAACAAGTCATTTTTAAAACAAATCCTAAGTTGTTGATGTCAACATAAAACATATGCATATTTATAATGAAATGAACATGACCAATTGGACCAATCACCACAAAACGTTATTGAGCAAGATAAAAAGAAATGCATATTATAAGACAATGAAATGTCACTGATGTTTTTTGACCTTGCATGTCAACCTGTTGTTGGGCAGTATTTGGAAACAAAACACTTAATTACTCACCTTCATGTCATTTCAATCAAGATCTCTGATTATCTTCAGAACATAGATGAAGACATTTTGGATAGCTCTCGGAATCTATCAAAAATATCTTAATACCTTTTTTTTCCTGAAGATGAAAGAAGGCTTATTATCTTAGGGTTTGGAACATCATGAGGTTGAGTAATTAATGACAGAATTATAATTTTTGGGTGAACTATTCCTATAATAAAACCCAAGAAAAGCTTTCAAAGAGCTGTAAAGCAAGATTACAAGCCATGTTGTAAAATGCAGACACTAGAGTATTCTGTAATCAAGGTCGCTACCCATCTTCTAGACCTGATTTCCTGTCTCAGTATTCACTGCCTCTTCTGACACATTGGCAGTGCATTTCACTTGGCAGATCCCTGCAACTCGAAAGGGCACCTCAGCATCCACAAGCAGAATAGCCGATTCTTCTGGTATGACTCAGTATTCAGTCTGCGTATCTAGGCCTAAATGATCTCTTCCTCTCTCTTTCTCCTTCACTGTCAATAGCTCTGGAAGAGTGAAGCAGTCACACCTGCTTCCCCTCGGAGATTACAAGGACAGTGTGCCGAGGTCCACTGTTTCCAGAAGACACACAATTAGCATTTTTTAATTGGCGTTCATGATTGCTTTATTCACCTATCAGAAATGTAGTCATTGGTGTCATTATTATTGAAGGTTTTATGAAAAACACAACAAATGGTTGGTTATGGTTGCAGGTTTGAAATTATATGCAAATTATTAAATTAATGTTTTTTTTCTTCTTCTTCTTCTTCTTCTTTTTTTACTATTAATCTATTATTTTAATTAGATAACCAGATTAGATACTTTTCTCTCTCTCTCTCTTTTGAACAAGTATTGTGGTTTAGCTATGACTGGATGAGCTTCATCTGATGCTCATTAGTTCAGAGCCCCTAATGGAGGCCAAGATCTCTGATAGATAGATCAGTCTTCTTTCTCCCCCATGATTTCATGATCAATTCTCTGAAGGCTGCCTAGCAACAGAACTCTGGTTCCTGGCTACAGAGTGTGAGCCACTGGCTCTGAATGCAGTAGTTTTACATGCATTTGTAAATAATAACTAAATAATAGCCAGACTGATTGTGCTAGTAAACAATATGGCATAAGCTCCAGTTAAGAGATGAAGTAGGTTTGTTATATACATTTTTTTTGTGTAGTGTTCAAATCCTGATTAGTATGTGTGAACTTAGGTAATAATTAAATAGGTAAATAGGCAGTATTTCATTATTGTAACAGTTTCCAACCTTTTTAGAATACATTTTAGAATACATTTTTAGAATACAAAAGAATACAACTTTTGAATAGTCTCCAGGTGAATGCTGTGTATAAAATTATAGTTCAGTTCAGTAGAGGGAATCAGCTTTTCACTGTCCTTGTCCAAAACTCTCCACAGTGGTTGGATAATATTCAAGTCAGGTTATTTGTCAAGGCAAGGCAGATGAGGAAGTTTACTTGGTGATCCAACTGTCCAGGTTTTACGATGTCTGTGATTAAATTTTAAGCAGCCACAGCACTTTTGTATGAAACCCTGTTTCCGCCATTGAATAAAAAAATAAAAAAGGCAATTGCAACTTTTAATTCTGACTTTTTTCCTCACAAATGCATGTTCACATCTCATAATTCTCACAATTATGAATTCTGAAATAAACTCACAGTTGTCAAAAAGTCAGAATTGCGTGATGTCAAACTTCCAATTCTGAGAAAAAAAAATCACAGATAAATCTGAGAAAAAAATTACTGAGATAAATTCTTATTGAATTCAGATAATCTTTATCACTTAGTTTCTGCGTACAGGTAGACCTGTGTTGATCTCTGGTCTGGTCTCTCTTGTTATTCACAGTACATGCACAAATTGGTGGGTGGGACTAAACAGGCAAGGATGTAGAATCAGACACTAGCTATGTTTCCATTCTCTTTTTTTTATGCGCACTTTGCAATATCGCATTAAAAATAAACACCAAGATTTGCGTAACTGCGCATCAAAACCTATGGGCAAATTTGAATCAGAAAAACATTTTATTCGATTTAGAAAAAAGTATGTGCTTAAACTACGATAGAAATACCTTTACAGGATAAATTCCTATAAAAATAAATTGACTTTTGCGCAATGAGACAGGTCACACATCAATTAAATATTGTTATGGTCATTCTGAAATGAGTCTGTTTATTGTTGTTCATCTGCTCTGAGGTGCATGTAGGAGAATGAAAATGGTTATATTCAGTGCCTTCTCCTATATTCTTATTGATATTTAGTGCCACAGTTTACCAGGAAGTGATGTTTTTGTTCTCTTTGAGTCGTTGAATGGAAACGGTGCTTTATTCGCATATGTTTTGTGCGATATTCCAGTTTTGAGCATGAGTTTAATTTCAATCTTTGGATGGAAACATAGCTATTGATCATCTTCGGCAGAGACCATGTCTAGCCACAAAATTATGCCATTAAGTGGCACATTCCACAATCTTTTGTGTTGGCAGACTGGCATTAATATAAGTTCTGAAACTTGCAGGATGTTTTTATAGTACAATGACCTCTTATATGTGAAAATATCAAGGGAATTTTGGTTCCCTCAGTTCATGATCATTTTATTGGATTTTGTCTTTGTTCCCACAGAAAGGGGCCAGAGAGAATTTCAAGGTGAATATTGATATTGATATTTGCTGTCACTTTTGCTGCTGTAGCTCTGTGTTGTTTGGACACAATGCTCAGTGTTCAATGGTGCCTGTCATTCACTTTTAGTTTTCACACAAAATTTTCTTTGCTGATAAAGTCTTGCCATGCCTTGTGTACACAGCCATAATCAACTTTTTTCATTAAAACCCAAAACATTGGGCTGTCAAGGTTACAGACACTTTTGCTAAATAGGTTTCTTTCATTTGTTTTTTTTTTTGATAGTCTAAAACAAGTCATTCATGGCTTGTACTAAATGCAGCTGAACACGGCTTTTACTATGATATGCAAAAGAAAATGAAAATATTAGATTACTTCACTGTACTTTGTGAATATGATATTAACCCCAATAACAATGAATGTCCAAAGGTGTGGCATGATGTTTCTGTGGCCTAGTGGAAAAAAGGAAACATTTCATTAAACAAACTGTGAAAATTAGTCAGTATAAAAGTAAGCTAAGCTCATGAGGGGTTTACCCCCTCAGCTGAATGAGGCATTGACATGCCACCAGCTTATTTACAACCAAATAATTTATTACATCTGCTATCCTTTCATTGAGGTGACAGAGTAAAGAATATCCTTCGCTTTTTATTGAATGTTCTGTTTGTTTCCAACATAAAGTCTAGTTTCAATAACTTATTTTAACATACAAAGCTATTTCTTTCTACTTAGAAAACTCTGAGCTAATAATCCTCTAAAATCAATACCTTGTGCTGCTTACTATTAAAATCGGTACGAAGGAGGGAGAGAGATCTTGTTTAAGCTTGTCTCAGTAACAGAAATATGCAGAGTAAGCTCTTTCTGCCTTCATCTCTGTCCTACTGGGAGGCTTTACTCTGTCCATCACAGAGCAGAGGGGGAGAGTGAAGGAGGGAAGGCTGGATTAAAACAGCTTTGTCTTTGACTAAGTGGATTAGCAGCAGGTAAAGCTCTCACTGCATTTCCGTCGTGATGATGTTAGCACACGTCCTGTCCCAGCCATCTGCCATTTATCTACGATGGATGAGCCAGAGCAGGCATCACTTTCAGCATGTCCACACGCAGTTGTTTTTCTCTCATTGCAGGCTCTTTTTATGTTGACTTCTGTTGTTTTTGTTTTCTGAGCTAATGAAATAATACTTAAATCTTTCTCTCACAGAATCCTTTTTGCACATTTTAGATTTTCATTAAAATATTATTTAGCGTGTTTATTGGAGGAATTGGTTTACTGGATTCTATTGTGCCCCCACAAATTAATGTTAAGGTTTTTCCATTCTCATGGTGGACATATTCTTCTGGGGCTGTTGGTCTATGATCCACTGCAGATTCATTTAAAATGATATTGAATTAGTCTGGACGGATGAGGTTTGGATTTATTAGAAAACAGCTTCCTTACTTCTTACTATAGAAGACCTTATTTTCAAAGGTGAGGAGAAAGAAGACCCTAAAGAACAGTAAAACCTATGAAACAAACAAACAATAAAACATACAAATATTTTAAACATTTTAAAACATAAAACAAATCACTACAGGGACAATTTATATGGATACACCTTAATATGGTCACCATGGTCACCACCCATTTTGAACCCTCCTCCCCCTCACATATACTAATGTGCCACAAACAGGAAGTTAATATCACCAACCATTACCATTTTATTAAGGTGTATCCATATAAATGGCCCATCTTGGACATTCTTTGGTCACATTTTCCATTAAATGTCATTGAACTGTAGATTTTGACCTGCATTCTACAAAGCTGTGCTTAGCAATCACTTATCAGGTCATCATCATTTAATTTCTCTCAAATTAATGTTTCATGATCATGTTTTCACAGGTATCCCAGTATTAGGAAGGATAATGTGCAGTCATTATCACAAAATTATAACATTCCTTCATTTGCACAAATGAAACCCTTTTAGGGTAATTCAACACCCGGTCGGAGTGTATTTTGTGATAATGACACCATGCTTTCCCATACATATAAAATGAAATGACAAAAAAAAGTGACATGCCTTACAAGTAAAAAAAAAAATATATAAAATTCCATCACAGTGTATGTTCAGGTGTTAATGCATATTTAGCCAAAGACAAATTAGAGTTGTACAGTTTTTTGACATTTAATAATCTGCAAATTGAAATGAACAAGATGCTAGATTTGAGCTCATGAATATTAATTAGGTGAAGTTCATTCATTAGTTCTACCTGATTTGCTAGAACTCAGATGCTGAATTATTCTTAATCACATCTGTATTTCCAATATATGGTGTGAGAAGATGTGGTTGCCACACTTTTCTTCAACCCTGAGTTTTTATGGATCTTCCACTGAACAGGCAGTTAGATAAAGATAAAGAACAAATCCATATATTCATAATATGCAGTGTTATATAAGCCTGTGATGATGAGCAGTTACCGACAGACTCTGTCAGCATGAAAAGGATTGTGTGTCCCCAAGCGTAAGAGTGTCTGTCCTGCCATATGTGGACATTATGTCCACGTGCTCGTCTTCCTTTCGTTAGGCCCTGCATATTGGTATGTATGCATGAGATCACCCACACTAAGCCACCCAATCGAGCATGTCTCCTATGGGCTTTCACAGCGCCTTCGCCACGTAAATCAAAGGCGCAGAAGCAACTCACCAGTTCAAAGCACAGCAGCCAAGTGGATTGTTCTGGAAGGATCTGAGAATGGCTCACTCAGCCATTAAACAGGGTGAGGCTCAGCACAGGGAATTCAGAGGGCAGAGGCGGGCTTTGATGTCACCAGATTTCACGTTTAGAAATGAAATGCTGGCATAATACATCCTAATCTAATGGAAATACATCCTGGTATGCATAATACAAACCTGAACTCAGGTCGGAGGAGTAATGGGAAGCAGAGGATATGCACAAATAATGTGAATTTAATTGTAGGAGACTGGCACTCAGTGGTGTAACTAATATGTTTTCAATGTATTAAATCAGTAAGTAATACATGACTGTTGAAGGCAAAGAAAATGTTTTTCATCAGTCTGGATTTGAGTGATCATAAAAATAAACTTAATATGTTGCCTTAATCTATAGTGTTGATGTTTAAAAATGCAGCATCTTCTCTGTTTAATGATAGGTTTGTAATTTTATGTGTTCAGTCTAATACACTTCCATGTGTATTTTAAGAGGTCGCTATTTTGTATGATTTCGTAAGTCCTTTCTTGTGCAATTTTGTACAAATTGTCTAAACCCCAGTGACGGGGTAGGTTTAAGGTGCGTTAGGTGTTTTTTGTACAAAATCATACCAATTTGCAACTCATAAAATAAGTAAGATTTAGCAAAAATCGTATGAAGATATATGAGTGAGGTTGTACGAATTTGGATAAATTGCAATGGACACAGGACTGAAACAAGATGAGGACATCGGGTAAACTTGATCCTTTTAAAAAGCGCAGGTAGAAATGATGGGCAGGTGCATTTTGTTGATTCTTTTAGATATTTGAGGAAACTACACAAAGGTAGTATCCAGCTGCCATGAGGCCTCTTGGGGCAAAATTATTAATTGGTTTCCAGCTCTCTCTATCTTTCATTCATTCATGTTCGGTGCAAGAGACAGGTAGGACAGCTGTAGTGTTCGTAACGGGTCAGGCTTTGTGTTTCTGCTGTATTCAGTCCTTGAATGGGATTCATGCTCAACAATGGGTCACGAGGCTTCTGAGATCAGAGTCTCTGATAAGCACCAAGAGCAGAAGGATGGAGAGAGCAAGAGTGTTTGTGCCTTGCCTTTTCTCCATTATCCCTGTCCGGCTCTTATCGTTGCCTTGCCTGTCAGGAAATCAATTAAGGTACGTGGAGGAATGAAAAGAGGAGTAGAGGTACAGTATGCACACACATATGGAAATCAGTGATGGAGAAAACGGCAAAGCTTAATTTTAAAACGATTTTTAATAGTTTCGTGACTGAACTTTTTAAAGTTATCTTAAAATGGTGCAAGCAGGTACACATACCTTTTTGCTCATTTTTGCTAAACACTTGCTATTTGATCAGTTATGTACATTGCTGTATTGATGCTGTTTACTATAAATAGTTCAGTTTAATTAAAAAAAATAAAACAAAATGAGATTTTTGGCATAAACACTTTTTATAAACTATTACTATCACTATTTTAAATTCACCCTTGAATGCATGAAAATGAGTTTTTATTTACACTCTGCATTCTCCTTTGTTGTTCTAAATCTTTGAAGATTAAATTTATGAGCTCTATATTTTTATGCAAACTGTAGACCCACGCTATTTTAAAAAGACTTGATTTATTTAAGATATTTATCATTTTAGTTTATCACTTCCAGCTTACTTGGCCTCGAGGTTTCCACATGAAGTTATCAACCTTGGAAAGAAAGCGATGGGACGTGATAAGGTACTGTTATCAGACACATCTGTTTAACCTGCAGGTTCCCTGTGACTTTGAAAGAGCAAGACAGCTATCAGTGAGACCTAATAGAGAACTCTGTAGCTCTGCCTCATACCTTAGGCTGCTTATATTTCTAGATTTAAAGGGATACTCCAACCAGTAATTTATTTACTTACCTTCATAACATTCCAAACCTGTATGACTTTCTTTTGTCCATGGAAGACACAGAAAGACGTTTAACAGAATGTCCAAGCTGCTCTTTTCCATGCAGTGTCCCTTTAAAACAGGGCTTGTCAACACAGTCATCACCTGCTCATTCTGTCAGTTTCAGCAATTAATACGCCTCTCTTTCCATGTTTCTTTCCTCAAGGTGACTGCTTGACGCAAGTTGAGGCATGGCGCCTGTAAAACAGATTGCATTTATGATAATGAGGCTAGTTGAGGGTAACATCAAAGCATATTTTCATTCCATCACCTTCAAGGCTGACATCTCCAATCAATGTGAAACTGATTGTGAATCAATTTCCTAATGATGGGAAATCAATATTTAATCTGTGAATGCAAGATGAGATCTTGGTCAAGTTGGAGGTTTTCCCACTATCCCATACTTCAGAGTGAATTGTTTTATGTTTCACCTTCAAGTACAAAGCTGAAGCTTCTGGCGGAGTATTAAGGAATTTACACTATCATCTACCTTTCTAAAAGAAACAAGCAAATAAATAAATAAGAATCATTGAGAAGGGAAAATCTCTGCGCTCATAGCTGCCGACTGTCCTTTTTTCCTCAGAATTTTTATTCTAACAGCTGCACTGCGCAGTTTTCATTTTGTCATATCTGGTCTTCAGATATCCCAGCTAAGCTTCTCCTAAGGTGACCTGTCACTCTCCGTAGTCGAGCCAAGCTCTGAAAAAATACACTGCTTTACTGCTCGCCATGTGTGACGGGCTCTCTTGCGCATCTGTGAGAGAGTGTGAGTGCCCAGCCTTGGTTTCCTTCCTTCCCTGTTCTTTTGCAGGAGACCTTTGGTGTGAAAGGCAATCCTATTACCCCGGCCCAGCGATAAGGAGGACTGGCTTGCTCACAAAGAACAAACCCGGAGAAAGAGAGCTTTCATTGGCTTTGGTTTAACCCAGGGCCAAACATTCTGGTGAGGTTTTCCTCCCATCATTTCAGGGGAATTGGGTCTCTGGCTAAGATGGTATATGTTTAGGAGATGGAATAAGGTGTGAAATTTCACCACACCCGGCTGCTGCATCATCAGCAACACAAGCGAGAAGAAACAGCAGCTCAGAAAGCCCAGAGTGGTGCTGAATAGCTAACACATCTATCTCTAGGACTGAAAATTATGCTAAGGAATGTAAAATGCTAAAAGCCTTTAAAAGCAATAGTAGGACTTGTATTAAAAACCAACACATTCTCATCACATTTTGACGCTTGAGGGTCAAGACCCTTCTGCGTCGCTTTTTGACGATCAAGGTACCCCTTTTTGGTAACTTTTCAACGCAAAGGATCCTCACTTGTTTTTTAGTTGTTTGGCTTAATGTAATGGTTTGCGTGCATATCTACATTTATTTTTACTTTTATTTGAGCACCGATCCCCACCCCTACCGTAAACCTATAAAACACATATAAACAATATAAAACATAGACAGGAAAATACAGTCCCAGGTATTTATTGCACAAACTAATCATAAACAAGCAGTACTGTATAAATACATTACAAACAAGTCGTGTCACATTCCAAGTCTTCTGAAGCCATACGAAGCCACTCCGCTCCCCGCGCTCACTGAAAACATACTCGATTCCGGCAGAATGATGCAATTGGTCACGAGATACACAAGAGCTAATAGTATTTCACAACAGCATGATGCAATTGATCACGAGAAAGGCAATAGCCAATGGAATTTCACAAGCAATGTTGATGTAAGGATTCTTGTATTTTTAAAAAAAAATCCTGCACAGACTGCAGTGGCGCACAGGGAGTACAAGGAATGACGGAGTCACAGAGACAGCCACCGTCTCTATTCCTCTCACAAATCAAAAAAACTTTTGCATCAAAAGACTTGGAATATCCGTGCACAGGTATAGCTCAAACTTTGCAGGGCACATGCCTTTTTTGTAATGACACTAGGATTTTTTTCAATAAATCAATGCTGTTGGTAACCCCTTTCTTTTTATCAAATATTTAACCAATTATAGGCATTAAAAAGCGTATCTCTTAGAACCCCTCAAGCTTTCAGTCAAACTTCACAGCTCCGCCTCCTGAGCGCCGCAAACTTAAGTTTCAGCACATCAGTCAGAGTTATAGAAATGAACATTTTAGTCTTGTAACGGTAAAATATCCTGTTGTTTTAATAAGTGCAATATTTTATTTTTAGACATACTAGTGTTTATTTCATAAAGGTTCATATAATGCATACTGGTGTGATGTTGATGTAATGTGATGTCTTCCTTTTAATGATGGACAAATTCCACACATTCACTTATTAAAATATTTGAGTTTGACACAAAGCAATCACAGAGTGATCCTTGTCAGCTAGGAAAAATATATTATAAGAAATTTCTGTCTGCTGAATGTGCTGATGCATGTAAATTAAATGTAATTTATAAACATTTTATTATATTATATAGCCTATGGTCACACAGCATGGTACGTTAAAGTTTACGATGCCATTATATTATGTGTTTGCTGGCTAGATTAAAAAATAAATAAATCTAGTATTGGATACTTCCCACTCATCTTCATTTGTATGA
>JAUCNO010001053.1:3360155-3374897 GCA_032353835.1 Enteromius viviparus
TCAATCCTTTTACCTCGGAAGAATTAGAATATTAATTCTTTTTAATAAATAATGTGGGTATGTGTATCTGCTGGTTTTTAACGGACCACTTTGCACTTTGGTCCAACGTAGTCAGGGTACGTTTTTGTATGAGACTGGGTTGGTCTGACAGGAATCTCAGAACACCCAGATTTAAGAAGGGGATTTTAAAGCAGGGGTTTAAAAAAAAAAAAGCACTGGGTGGATTTTTTTCATTATATGATATATGTGTACACACTTCCAACACACGTTAATGTTCTAACAACAAAAGTAAATTTTGCACCAAAATAACCCCATTAAGGATGTCATTTTTCACCCAAAAATGAAATTTTGCTGAAAATTTACTTACCCTCAGGCCATCCAAGATGTAGATGAGGTTGTCTAGCAAATATAAAATAGCAATTTACCAAACAGCTGGTAAAAATGTGATTGTTTCTTCTTTTAAAATGCTTATACAAATAGTGATAAAGACATTAAAATAATCTGCAGGTAATCAACATGACTCCAGTCTAACAATTAAGGAATAGCTGCATGTTTGTTACTAAGCTTTTTCTTTCTTCTTTTTTAAACAGTTGCTTTCCAGCTAATGAGTCATTTATCCATAATACTGCTTTGTCCAGTGAAACAGCTTGGATGCCCTGAGGGCGAGTCAATTTGCAGCAAATTAAAATTTTGGGAGAACTATTAATTTTAATTTCTCCAATATTAAGTTATTATTTTTCTCTGTACTTTTTGCTTATATTCTTGCACATGCATGTACAGTTTAATAAAATATATATTTTAATCATGTATGTTTGATAAAATTATAATTAAAGGCCAGAGCACATCTAAAAAAAGTAGTTTGCTAAAAAAAAAAAAAAAAAGTCAATGTCACTCTTACTGTCATAATAGAACTGCTTGTTCAGTTTATTTGCATGTTCAACTATCATACACATTCGTAAGTCTCTCTGTACTGTAACACACAAACATAGGCTTTATACACATTCACAGAAGTGTTCTTTATAAACATACAGCAAGCTCCATCAATGATCTCTTCTAAGTAGTGCACAAAGATTAAAGTAGCTCATGTGATGAAAAAGAGATTAACAAAATAGCAACACACAAAACATAAAATAATACTAATAAAATTAAATTGGCTGTTCAAGCACATTTTAAAGTGCACCTTGTTGATAATCTGTATAACCCTACTGTTTTGACTTCAGTACAGTGCTGATTCACAGACCAAATATTCTGCTGCCATTTTAACTGTGTAAAAAAAGGAGGGAGAAAATGAAAGCTGTAATATTAGATTGTGTCATTGAAATGTGATTGGTCATTCCTTGATCAGTTTAAAGAGCAATTATTTGTTTTTTTGCTCATCGCTATTATGTCACTAAAGGTTCAGCAGGGAATAGAATTAGCGTTCTGCTTCCTTCCTGCTTTTGACACCTTAATGAAAATAAGAGAGGGTAAACAACAATTCTGGTAATTAAAGCCCAATGCAATCCAAATAAAATGCTTGAACTATCTTGTCTTTACAAATACATGATATAATGTTAGTTGACAACATCCCATTTAGTAGCATGAAGACAGGTTTGTTGGCTGACAGCTAATTATGCTGCTAATTAGGCATGAACACAACATTTATAGAGGTGGAAATGATGACAATATCCCAAAACGTCACACCGGGTGATGGTTTTGCATGTGAATATGTAATCTGTTAATTCAGCTGAATTAACAGTAGTTCAGTTAGTTTCTTAGTGCACTTTATTTAACTGACACGAAAAGAGACTTATTGGTGCGTGGTGAACTGTTAAGTCATGTTTCAAGAATCCATTAGAGAACAGAGATTTAATAAGAAATATTTAGGATGTTCTTTCTGCTGAATATAATACAACATGAAGCACTGTACATTGGGATCCACTGACCTCAGTCAGGTCCTATTAATCTTCCAAAAATGAAAACAGTTAAGGATTTTTGAAGTCTAATCTTAAGGAGTCTAATTACACTTTTTTTAAAGTCATTTATAAAAAAAGAAAGTGTAACCCATACATTTTCCCTCACAGCATTGTTTTCATTTACAAAACATTAATTATGACACCTGTTTCTTAACTAAGGTTACTGTAGGATCAAAGACTGAAAAATGAAAGGAGTTTATTTCAGTGCAAAAACTCTACTTATGTTTATGCTAAAAACATATTGTTTATATTTTTCAGAATGTTTGATGCTAAGAAATGATATTTCTAAATCTAAATGTTTGTTTCTAAATTTTTGACAATGACTTTTAATCAAAAATAATGACAGTAACTTTGGTGTTAGGTATCTTGATTGCCTTGAATCATGATGTAAAGAAATACTGAAGTTAGTCTGTTATGATGAGTTTGTATATTTTGTTCCCTATTGCTACAATATACATGTGCAAGCGTTCACTAACATGGCGTATAGTCAATGTAAACAGTAGATATAGCCATGGAGTGATTATGTTTTATATATTTATATCTATATTTATATATTTATAATTTAGTTCACACATTTAAATTTATACTGTACAATGCACAATGTCCCTTCTTAAAATTAAATTAATCAAAACTCTTTTAAATCATTTAAAATAAAAAGCAACAGCCAGGCTGTGGCACCCAACTAGGAGCATAGACAACTTAAATCCCATTGAAATGAGATTTCCTTTTGTAAACAGGTGCATCTTTATGCAGAACACAAAATAAAATATTTAATTCACTTTTAAGACAAGGAGGAAATACAGTGTAACTGTTCAAGCTTTGACAGCCGCTGAAAAACTACTAAGAGCTCAAAACAAGGCCCTTGTAATGCTTGTAATGTCTCGGTTTGCTTAAGTTGGCAGCATTGGAGCAGCTGAATTCTGCCATGTAATACAAAAACATATATTGTATGTAATGTAAAGCTATTTCACACTGGTAAGGAGGGCAGGGTTTTTTTTTCCCAAGAGAAACTTAGGCATAGAAAACGAGCTCTGGAATTTGGCCGCCTTGCACTCCTGTGCCATTGGTACTGTCTGAAGAGCACTGAAACTGAAAGGTCACCTTCCCGCACTGAACTTCCGTCATACCCTCTTGTCCGAAATAACTCAGTTCATTTCCATCCAAAACCACGCTGGCCGTGTAGAAAGTGTCAGGCTCGATTTGAACCGGATATTCAAACCAAACTGGGAAGGTATTGCTGGATCCATCAGAAAAGTACTTGCTAAGATTGGTACCCAGAACGACTCCTTGCCGTTTGAGCTCGATCTTGGCGGTGTACTCGGCAGATCCACAACTTGAACCATATAGCCCAAAACCCGCGATAAACACTCGCTTATCTACAGCAAACTGAATGCTGTCACAGCGTCCGCGATAACGCCACTGGTTGCTGCGGTAGGCGCATGACTGGAAGCGATGGCACTTCTGTGGCGTCAATCCCTTACGAGGTTGGCAGGCAAACTGCAGCTCGGGTTTCTTAGCTGCTGTGTACCATAAGAAAATGTCATTGGTCTCGTTTAGCGTTAAAACTCCTGATTGTGCAGCACCATTTGCAAAATCATCAAGACCCATTGTCGGTATACGGATCAGGTAAACGGCTTGGCCTAATACCTTGCGTTTGTTGTCGAAATTTGTGTTCATCTCCCTCCGCTGACATTCGGCCTCCGCCCAGCTTAGTGCCGCTTCAAACACTACAATCTCCTTAGCGTTCAGAGTCTCCCGTCTGAGAATGCTCTCCAAGGTGTGAGCGTCAATGTCACAAAAGCCCTCGGATTTAAGTGCCAGCTCAGCCTGGGCGTCAATGACTTCCCAGCAGCGTTGCGTTAGGTCTGGCTCTTCAAACAGACAGCTTTGAGATAGAAGAATACACGCATTCTTCGCGCTCAAACTTGTTTCCAAGAAGTTGACACAAGCCCGAGCCAGGTGCGGGACTATGTACTTTTTGGCTGCGTATAATGTTGCCAGAACGGTGTCAGCACTCAAGTCAATTTCATCACAGTAAATGTACCTATGTAACAGAAAAAAACAAGGTTAGCTGTGTCATACATTATATGCCTCAGTCATTCAAAATGGATGTAGTCCAGTTGCACTGTAGCCTGCTATTACTTGCTCGGCTAGAAGCTATTATTATATGATGTGCTACCAGCATGAACCACAATGTGTTCTGATCAATGGATATACTATATTTTGCAACCCTCTATTATAACAAAAATAACTATTCTGACAATAGCCGTAACTTTGTGGAATAGGAATGAATTGGCTTTGATTGTGTCCTTCACAACCGGCAGAATTGATGATGCACTGCACAGATCTACAACAAATCTAATACTATGCCCTGTAACGCATTCTGGACTAGCTAGAAGCAGCATAATAGACCCAATAGACGTGTTCTGTAAACAGAAACAACATATATAAATGTATTTCTTTAGGAGAGTGGGGGAGGAGTGATGAAAGACTCAGAGGGAGAGAGAACAAAAATCTCTCTTGAGATGGAAGGGGTGAGAAATGAGCCAGCCCAAGAGGAGAGAGAGCGGAGAACACAGAAGGACTCTCAAGAGAGACGGGTAACCATGAGTTAAGATCTATCAGATCTTCTGTCATGGTCTTAAGCCCTCTGAGAGGCGGACAAGCTAAGCTCACTTCATTATTTATTTTCTTCTTGTTTAAGCTAGAGTTCTATTCAACATTTAAGCATCTAGTGCCATTAGTGTTCAGAGTTCCCCCTGTTACATATAAAAAAGACTTGGGAATGAGCCACAGTAATTCTGGAGACACAGCACCATCTCACTTCAGGACACTTTTTCACTCCAGTGAGTGGCTTTAAAAGCATGTTTGGTTTTTATATGAAATAGATAAATGTAAAATCTGCGACGTTTTACTATGATGGTTGTTGTAGTTCACGACGGCAGCTCAGAAAAATGAAAAATCCAATGATTTGCACTAAATGGATGGTGCTCTTTTATGTTTCAACAATGTACTACCTACACTGAACCTAACAAATGCTAACCATGCTAACAGTATGCTAACAAATTATAAAGTAAACATGCCATTTTAGTTTGTTTCAAGTAAATTGTGTTTGATTTAGAAATAAGATTCAGGGTTTTTGTTATATAAGTGGTGCAACTATCTTCAATGTATTCAAATGAAGCTAACTGCACAGCTGTTTCAGTCCAAAAAGACTTTTTCCAAAGGCCATATCGCTTTTAATGGTCTTGAACCGTTGGCTTGAAAAGAAATTACATGTCGGTGTAGTCAATTAACCCTCTGGAAGAAGTCCAAAGAGGGGTGCTTAGATCAGAGAGAACAATTTTCTTCGCAGCTAATTGAAAACAATAATAACTAAATAATCTGTACAGAAAGGTAATAATGGTTTAACCAGGCAGATGAGAAAAGAGTCTGACGGACAAGGTACAATTACATAGGAAGACTTACTTCAGCATAGC
The DNA here is from genome assembly GCA_032353835.1 of Enteromius viviparus. NCBI lineage: Eukaryota > Metazoa > Chordata > Actinopteri > Cypriniformes > Cyprinidae > Enteromius > Enteromius viviparus. Next base: position 3,365,590 of record JAUCNO010001053.1, read on the forward strand.
CAGAAAGGCTGGAGGTTCTACATCAGGGATACGGATCTCATCTTTGTCCTCTGCCAGCTCTCCATAAAACATGGCATGGAAAACCGAGCTTCCCACAGCAAGGACATACTAATGAGGAAAAATAAAAAGCATAAATGAATTTTACATGACTTGTGTTGTCAGTTATCATAAGGATCGACAGTAGGCCTATCCATCACTTCATTTTAAATAATTTACACATCAACGCAGAGTTTCATAAAAAAATCTGTGCAAAGCCATAAAATCAGCTGTATTTTGAAGGACACATGTGATGTAGATGGAAAAGGTTTCAAAACGTTCAGCTATTGTTAAGTCTCTACTTTTGCAAAGTGACCTATTTTTTATGACCTGACACTAAAGTGGTTTTATGCCTCTCCTCGCTTTAACAAAAAAAAAAATCCCTGTGATTATTCCCTTCACACTTATCAAAAGAACTTTCCAGGTGGCAGGTGATGGTTTCCTGTAATCGCCTCTAAATTACATACAACACATACAATGACACATTCTTTCTTATAAACCTGAATCAGAAAAGCACAGCTAGCGATCTTTAATTCCTCAGAAGTTGGCATTCAGGTTTTCCTTCTTTTACAATGAGTCGACTGCATTGTAAAGGTAAAGCTTGGCTGTTTTAAATTTCAGCTTGATCCCATTCCCCTGGAGTCACACACACAATTTCACCCACAAAGGCCAATGCTTAATTACGACTGTAATTTCCCCTTGGGTTTACAAGACACGTGAGTGCCATTCATGTGAATGGCATTTGCTTTTGTCACCAAAGCAAAAAGTGTTTCACAATGAAATGAAAGTGGCTGCTAGAGCTAAAAGTTATCTCGCTGATGCTAATGGGTGCACGTAGCTAATGATGAAATCTGAGGCCAACACAGCATTGCAGATGCATTATATAACAGAAGCAGAAGTGAATATTTACAATTCATTTTAACATTACTCTCACACACCTTTTCCATTTACCAAACTTAATTTCAGCCTTTAGGTAAAGGTGTGTTCTTCTTCAGGATCCCTGAGATGAAAAGCCTATAACAAATATATTTTAACTAAGAGGAACATCAAATAAATGGTGAGAGTAATTTTGCAAAGCGCTTCTATGCAAGGAAGCCTATCCTAGAAGCAAACATAACCTTCTCAAATAAAAATGATAATGCATATCTGAACGCCAGCCAAATGGACATCATAAAAAAGGCTCTCTGTAATAACTCTTCATGGCCCATTGCAATATTGGCTGTGGCCATGCAGCAAAGCAATACAATGCCCTTGCCTAAGTGTGCTTTATAAGGCATCACATATCAGCTGAACACAGCTTTCAATTCTGCCCTCTTAAATGGATAAAAGATGAGTCATGTCTGAATTGTAGGCACCAGATTAACCCTGTCTTTTTAAATAAAGTCTCAGAGTCGAAAAAGAACTGGTTTAAATAGGGGTTTGATGCAGTTCAAATTGGCCTGAGGTTAAAAAATAATAATAATGTCAAATGTAATAATGCCACTCCCCATGAAAATTTACAACAAAAGCTACTGGAAAGCTGCTAGTTTTGAAGAGGTTATAGTGGAAGACCTAATGATTTTTACTTGGTGGAGATCAGTTAGGTCAGGGGTTTGCAATCTTATAATGGAGAATGTTTATTAAATTCATATTCTGAATACATTTGCATTGTGATTTGTCAACAAATTCTGCTCTAATTTTTTTTTGCCTCAGTTTGAAAAAAGTCATTCTCCATCTCAATTGTTTAATAACAATATATTTCTCTGAAATTTTCCATGGAAACCCTAGAACCATTTGTTACCTCATTTGAAAACCAGATGACAAGATAGTTTAAATTCAAGTCTGATGATGTTTAATTTTACAATTTACCAATTAAGCAGTTTATTGAAAAAAAATGCATATATTCATAAATGCTTTTAGAGTTTGACCAAAAATCTAATAAACAATAATAAACAAATAAGCAAAAGACAGATATCTCCCTAATGCCTTTTTCCTGATTCCATGAATAATTAATGAGTGTCTCAGAAAGGCACATGACTGGCTAGACTGAAAACAAGAGAAAGAATTTAGCTGTCATTAGCAACAGCAGTGAAGCACATCAATTACGAAAAATTCTAAAGCTGTTCTCTGGTACTGCTGCATAGTGCAGATCAAGAGGTCCTACCTTGTGCCCCGGGAGCCTCTGAGTTCCTCCAGACTGACCGACAACAAAGTGAACGTCAGCCATAAGTTCATTATTGAACATCACAGCATTTCTGTAGACAAAATTCAGGAGAATGATTTTAGATAAATAAATTGAGAAACATTTTGTCTTGATTGTATAGAAAAGGTGAATAATTATCATAAATTTAAATACAGAAAAAAAGGATTAGGGTTCTTCCTGGAACAGAAAATATATTCATGGTTAATTTACAAAACAGAAATGCAACAGAATACTTTAGCCGTACTTCACGTACAAAATAGTTACACAAGTGTTTCTCAGGAAAATCCCTGGCCCCTGTCAATGGAAGTCCACAATGGCATCTTCCTCATGTATTATTGGGGTCCAGGCCACATAGGAGCAGTAGGTAAACAAGGAACGCTGTTTCAGAGTGACTACAAAGCCAGGTCCGAGAGTGCACATTTGTTTTGGCCGGCATGGGGCTTTCCCATGACGACAAAGTAAATATTACCCTTTGACAGAGAGCAAAGCCATGCATATAAAACAAAACTTGTTCCTTTTGCCTCTTTTGGGACAATGCATACAGGGCGACTACACAAATGAAAAATTTAACATTCTCAAACAGTCTCAGAGACGTTAAATAGTGCTCAAGCAATGACATCCAGTGTCCAAACCTGAACCTGCTGAATGTTAAGAAGAAAAAGTGCATTTTGACTGTGTATTTTCTTCCAAAACTGTAGTGAGTTTTAAAAGTCTGTATCCACTAGTGAAAATTCTCCAGTTTAATAATTAATACATTATTGATCAAAAATATAACAATTAGATTTTTTAAAAACATAGCAGCATGAGCTCCAAAAGTTATCCAGCATGAAAGTTCACATGATCATAAACACAAATGTGCTCATTGGATTAGAATTTTTTTTTTCTTTAAAGTCTAGAATATTTCCTAAACGTTAAAAATCAAATTTTTGGGTTTAAATGTGTTCAGCTATCACAGCATAAATGCTATAGTCTGCAAATGTTTTCTGTGCCGACTTCTATCTGTACCACTCTCATCTTGTTGTGAACACATCTGAAGTTGACCTACCTCTCCCGGATCGTGGAGTACAGACCCTGCCAGTTGCAGCATTGGATGGTGTTGTTGTTGTTCAAGTTCTGCTGCTGATACTGCTGCACGGTGGTGGCCGATGCCGGCTTCTTAGTGGGGAAGATCTCCGCTGCCATCTTCTTCTTTTTCTTGGTTTTTAAGGTGATGATCTCATAGCACACAGGGGGCAGCTTGGACGAGCTGCTGGGACTCCCCTTTTTGGAGCCTTTACTGGACTTGCTCTTAACTGACTCTGGAAGCATCAACAAGAACGTCAGACATTTCATGTTCCTTCCCTTGGCATCCACCATGAGTGTGTTCACCTGCAGAGCAGTGGAAAAGCATGCAGAGAATGTGTTTGGAAGGAAAGGTAGAATCTGAGAGAGGTGACGACTTGAGAAGAGGGTGAGGAGCCCCCAAAAGCAGAGCAATTAACTGAAACACAGAAGAAAAAAGGAAAGCAAGAAGAAAAAAATCCACTCCTAATCTTCACCTTCTGAGAGCAAACTGTCCGGGAATTAAATCTCCTTCTTCCACCAGAAGATTAAAGTCAATACGGCGGGTGACTTTTCTGTCCTTTGCTTCTAGTTTGATCCACTGGTGGACAGCAGAGATGAGTCTCCATAACTGTGCTACTAGATAAACGTCCTTCTTTGAATGTCTTCTCTCTCCCGTTCAGTATCTGTGACAGTCCCAGATTTAATGCTTCTGCAGTGGTTCAGGAGCAGGTAGTCCACGCTGTGTCTCTCTATTTCTCCTGCTGACACTCTGACACACACACATCAACACACATACACAGAGCTCTGCAGGATTCGTTTGCTGTGAACCTGCGCTCTGACGTGTGTTTTGCTGACTGTGGGGGCTGAATGGACGGATGGAGAGGAGAGAGTAACCCCCTACCGATGGAAGCCAGACATCCCCCACAGCCCAACCAATAAGCACTCTCGAGAGCCGTGATTGGATGCAGCCACCATGCGCAGCACCTACTAGAATATGCTAAGACCTCTTTGATTAAAGTGCCAGCCCCTTTCCCCTTAGAATGATGCATTCTGTTCTTCAGCGTCTCTCTATAAGCAGCCTATTGTTGATTAATATTTATAAAGTAATAGAAGTCATGAAATATAAAGAATGTGAAGGAAATGGGAACTCATGTGAGAGCAGAATGCTTTATGTCAACTCTTGATAGCTCAAATTATTTAACAATATGGTTCAAAGTCACTTTTTTTAAGAAATGTACTAGAAAAAGCAAACATTTAGATTATAATAATATAATTATTTTAATAATAGGTATATGTTCAGTTTTACATTCACCCTCATACACTGGTGTTTCCAAAAGCACAGTGTTTTGCAGCCTATTCCTCCTGTCACAGATTAAATGAAAGTTTAAATCTCCTCAGTGATGTGCAGCTCAGCACAGAATACAGCCTGTCTTCACCTGTGAAGAGCATTTTCGTTTTAAGTCCCGGCTACTACCATACACATAGCCCTACATGTCATGTTTAATGCATGGAGCAGAGAGCTCGGCTCTAGACATCTTTCCTGCTCTCACTGAATTACATTGCTAAGCCTTTTGTTCCTCAGCCGAGAAACACATTACAGATATCAACGAATCGAATACATTTCTGTAAAAGCACATAAATCTGATGAGATTGCTTACAGCAGGGTCTGAATTTGTACAATGTAAAATTTACCTGATTTAAATCTATCTATACTATACTGAAAAAGTATTAAATAGAACATCTGGCATCTGTCTTGACATTTTAGATTTTAAAGAGGTACCTCTGCTTTGGACAATCATTGTTCTCTGCATCTGCTGGCCACCAGGGATGTTGCCCTGGAAACGGTGTTCACAGGATGGTTGGGGACAGCCAGAGAGAAGGTGAGATTTAACAGAAACTGGCAAAATTAGATTTCCTTTTCATGATATGTCTGATCTGGATCTGAGCTTTGCCCCTGCTGAAAAAAAACTTAAATCAGACTTAAGCTGGCTAGAAGCTCCCACCCTGCAAGATGGTGCTCAGCTGGTTTAGAAGGCTGGTCAGCTTCTCTACTAGTGTCTGACCAACAAACAGGGTTCGGGACCAGCTTGACAAGCTACAGTAAAACTGACAAACTGATCTAAACTTTATTCCTCCTTTTTTATTTATTTATGAAAACTGATTTAAAAAATTGCTATATGAACAAGTTGCTGCTGTCAATTATATTTTAGCACTAGCACTGAATAACACCTCTAATACTAATGTAAATATAAAAATGGCATTGTCCATATCACTGTGCCTTATCACAGCTTACACAACATGAGTTCAACAGTGCATTAGTTTCTATGTCAAATTAAACATCAACTTGAATACATGAGTGGAACTGGATCATTTTAATTTCACGCAGACCTTAAAACAAACAGTGACTGCATTCCGTATTTAACTCTTTAAATGATACTCTTGTGCAGCTTATAACTGATACAGTGACACAGTTGTCCAGGTTTATTCTTCCGGAAAAAAATAAAATATAAATGTTCAAATATTCCTCTGTGATGTCATAATTATACCTTCTGATCCAACTTTTTTCTACCATGATAGATTTAAACTTCGGTTTGGATCCGGTGTGGGCCACAAGTCTTGAAAACGGTAGAACTGGGTTGATTTTTTTCCGTCGGTTAAAGGTTTGAAATACTGCATAAATTTAATTAGACTGAAATTCTTCTATTGAAACATTTAGCATTCCAAATAAAACTGTGGTACATATTAAGTTTTTTGAAGATGCCAATGTGCCAAACTGCATAACGGTGACTGTAAAATATGTCATTTAGATGGAAATTACATATTTAGAGTTTTGATACTATATGGTTATTGCAATCTCTGCCATCTTTCTATTATGAGGATGACAAGACTTCCATGTTCAGCGTTCTCATAAAATTTGAATGATTAAATTGTTACAGTTATTTTCCTTGGTGTGTAAAGCCCTTGTTTTAGTTTCTCTGCTGTTTATTGTAAATGAGTTGAGGCAAAGCCTAAAAACTTCATTCTTTTTAAAGCATCCATTAGTGTAACAGAATATAAACTGTTGCATTAATGTTTAACGCTGATACTTGTAATGAGACTCATAATGAATCCATCTTATAATGATATACAGACGCTTGTTCTTCTCAAAAGCTGTGCTGTTTGTGTAATTGTTCAGTCTCTCGACGGTTTCATGCAGTGTACTGGTTGCACATTTCGCTAAGGGCTTGCTAGCCTCATTAACACTTTGCAAGCACAACAAATTGCATTTCCCGTTTTTTCACCACACATGGCGTGAAATAACAATGGCAAAACAATGCTTTATGTAATCATGGTAATGAGATTCTCATCTTTCACAAAGTAATTTCGACAGAACTGACAAGCTATGCGATTTTATGAATGTTAATAAGTCACACATCCAGCAAAGACACACTTCTGTGACTCTTTCTGCACGACTGAGGAAAAAGAGCTCCATGAACGTGCGTCTGTCTCTCACAACAGCCAGAGAAGACGAGACGAGCCCGACCTCCGCGGTGACTCGGACAGATCTCCATTCTGTGGGGACACCTGCTGGGAGTCTTGGCTTAGAGGAAGTGGAGCGGAGCTGAGAGACAGCCATAAAGGTTGGCACAGAGAGGCAGGCAGGCAGACGCTGGATCCGGCAGGCTGGCTGCTGTCCCCCCTCCTCTCCCTTTCCTCCCCCATTAAAATGGCCAAGAGCACCTGACAGGTGGGAAGAGGGGAGGAAGCCGTGGCTTTGGACCAGGGACAGGGCTTGCGCTGCTGTCCAAACAGGAGACTTGCTGGGTAGAGCGATCTAAGAGGATTTGAGGCAGAAGCGGGCTGGTGGGGGCTGATCTGTTTGTACCCACGTGTGCGGCGCAACTCTGGTCCAGTCAAACCAGATAACAAGCGTCCATCTCCCCATGCTGTGGTCAGATATGGACACAAGCACATGTGTTATGATTACTGCTATCTACCTGGGCAGCTGCAAGTTTTGCTCTGGAAGCGCTTTTCCCATCCAAACACTAATTTACAGACTTACAGTAAAGTGGGACAAGGTGACCCGAGGTGAAGATATCTTCCAAACAAAAGGAAACAGCAATCACTGAGTCATTTTCTTAAATAACAGGGTGTCTAAAAAGTACTGATATGTCCAGTGTGAGAAACAGAGAGGTCTCACTCTATGTGGCATTAAAAGCAAGTGTTTGTTCTGTGTGGATGACCTGGTTCTGCTGTCCCTCACAGACGGATGACAGCAGAGTCGGTCTGTGCAAGAGCAGTAGAGTGGACATCAACAGTCAATCTGCACAAACACTGTCCAGTACTCCAAAAGAGAGCCAGGTTTTGAAGCAACAGATGCTAGTTTATCCCTGAGGACAAATACTGTAGTACCACACAAAACCCTCCATTTTTAATTCTAACAATCCTTAACACATAAACAGCCGTGTTAGACTTTAGCTAAAAAATAAATGAAATATTAAAGTAAACATGCACATGCAAGACTACAGAAATGAATGAACCCTAAATAGTTAAAATAATAGGGTTCTCAATAGTAGAACAACCGCATATCTATATATAAAGTATATTCATGAAAAATATGCTCCCTCAACAGAACAGATTTTTTGTTTGTTTTGCAAAATAAAGACTAAAATGGAAACTAAAAACAATAATTAACAGTTAACATACTGCTGTGCATTGTGGGTAACAAGCTGCCTCTATGCCTATATAACATTAAAATCAACTTTAGCCTAAAATGAAAATTAAGTCATATTGAAACTTTTAAAAGAAGCAAACCAGTGTCAAATTCATGTTCAGAATTGGAGAACTTGCTCTAACATTGAGGTTACATTGAAGTGGTTCAAATAATTTCAGCAGGTTAGAAGTGGGACTAAACCTCTACAAATTGAAAAGAAAAAGAAAAAAGACCCGTGTAATCATTGGCATCACCTCTATCAAACTCATCTAAATTTCATTATATAAAGTCCTCATTTGTCTATCAAATCTCCACAGTCACATTCCCTAAACACACTAGTACTTCAATATAATGACAAAAATTAATCAAACATCACTTATACTGACCTCAATTACTGCTTAGAAAATAAATAAAATCAGACATTAATGAATCTGTGCTGAAAAGCTCTCTAGAATACTCAATTCTGATTGGTTAAATAGTTTTACATAAATATAGTAACCTGTGTATTTGATAGTTGTCCATGGCAACCAAATTTCAACACTAGTTACGTGTCTTCACTCTCTCTTCAAATATGATAAAATTTTAACTCAATCCCAAAACTAATTAACACTCAGTAACAAGAATTTGCAGTTAAACTTATAAATTTGCAGTAATGTTAATTAGCTGCACAGATCTTTGAACTTTGAAAGAGGGACAATGACACAATGTGAGAGACCTTTGATTCATGTCTGGGCTAGATTGTGTCTTTTTACTGTTACATGCTGTGGGCCAGTAGGTTGTACATCGATAGGACCACTGATACGACCAATTATGGTGCATGAGCGAGTCTGCTGTGTGTAGGTGTGTGTGAGCGAGCATCTCTGCCGAGGGTGTGTGTGTGTAGCTGTGTGTGGGAGGGGAGGTGATTCTGCCATCTGGTCGAGGCCAGCAGCAAAAATATCTAAATTCACTGGTTTCTCGCTCCCAACATTTTTATTTATTAAATGATATTTAAATAAAAAGAAGATAATTAAATGGACAAAACAGATGAACAAATTCAGTCAGTAGAAAAGCAGACATTTGAGTATTTAAGTTGTCTTTCTCTATGTCCGCTATAAAGAAAAATAGCATTCATAATCCATTTAAAGAGTTCGCGCTTCCTCATAATCAAGAAGGATAAAGTTTAGCATATGTTCGGATTGGGCAGGTGTAATGAGGAGATTGATTAGGTGATGTGGTGCCAGCTGTGATTAATCAACCGCGCTTCTGCTCGAAATTAGTTTATTTGCAAAAACTTCACTTCAAGAGTTCGCGCTTCCTCATAATCAAGAAGGATAAAGTTTAGCATATGTGGCGTGCTGTCCGGGGGGCGAG
>JAUCNO010001053.1:3382801-3393775 GCA_032353835.1 Enteromius viviparus
CCCCACCTCTCGGCCGCCCAGAAAGCAGAGCTGAGGCACCTGGTCAGTCAGTACCAGGATGTGTTCTCGGAGACCCCAGGGCACACAGAAGTCCTTCAACACCACATTATCACGGACCCAGGAGTCATCGTCCGGCAGCGGCCCTACCGAATTCCAGAGGCCCGTCGGCAGGCTGTGGAGATGGAGGTACAACAGATGCTCAAGCTGGGGGTAATTGAACCATCCCGGAGTCCCTGGTCCAGCCCGATAGTCCTGGTCCCGAAGCCAGATGGAACCCTGCGTTTCTGCAATGACTATCGACGTCTCAACGAGGTTTCCCAATTCGACGGCTACCCCATGCCCCGAGTGGATGAGCTGCTGGAACGGTTGGGAAGGGCCCGGTACATAACGACGCTAGACCTCACAAAAGGGTATTGGCAGGTACCGCTCGCTGACTACGCCAAACAGAAAACAGCCTTCTCCACACCTTCAGGGCATTGGCAGTACCGGACCCTTCCCTTCGGCCTCCACGGGGCACCGGCCACGTTCCAGCGGCTCATGGATGTCATCCTCCACCCACACCGAGAATACACCACAGGGTGCAAATGCCACCTAGCGAAGTCCGAAGTAAAGTACCTGGGCTCCGTCATCGGCAGAGGTCTGGTGAAGCCCCAAGACAATAAGGTCCAGGCCATCCAGGAGGCGTCCCGTCCTACGACGATACCCAGGTACGAGCTTTCTTGGGGTTGGCGGGGTATTACCGTTGTTTTATCCCCAGCTTTTCCTCCATAGCAGACCTGACCAGGAAGGGACACCCTGAGCGAGTCAAGTGGCAGATGAAGCTGAAGTGGCCTTTCAAGTCCTGAAGAAGGCCCTGACCGCCGAGCCGATCCTCCACGCCCTCTAAAGGCGACTTCAATCGCCCCTTCCTGGTGCAGACCGATGCCTCCGAATAAAGTTCACCATTGCCACGCTGAGCACTGCCACCATCACCACCACCGTATTTTAATACTCACCTTATTCTCTGTCAATAAATCCACCCTCCATGAGAGGTTTTTGTGTTCACTACTCCTGTGTCTGTCGTGCTCTTTAGCGCCAGGGATCACAATATATTTAACTCATGAAATATGTTTTAAAAACTGTGCTTTTACTCCTGTTAGGATAACTTCAAACAGGACATAGCAGTGACCTTGAAATATAGGAAACTAAAGGCAGTTCTCTAGTCTTGATCATCACTGTACTGTATATCAACTTTCCTTTTCCACAATCCCTGTTCATGTATTCACAGCCACACTGTCACCTCAGAACCATCAAGAGACTGAAAAAATCCCAAGTCCTTTCATTTTGCTACACTGATCCTTCCACACATAACCCTGGGGAAATGAATATGGGATACTGAAGAAAATTAGGGGTGAATATACAAGGAAGGAGGAATGGCAAAAATGCTTGACTCACATTCACTAGCTTCAGCACAAGAGAGCAAACCTATTACCAAGACGGTTGACTTCTGCGAAAGAAACGAATGACCTTTTGGGCAGACAAACGAGAGGCTTAACACAGCTTAGCATGCTGGCTATTGCAGTTATAACCTTTTCACCTATCTGGTACCTCAAAGGCCATCATCTTGGCAAACTGACATCTAAAAGGAAAGTGGAGTGTGTACAGTATGGGGCGCCAGGTTTAGCAAAAGCAGATCATTTGCTTTTACCCCTTCTTTTAATCACACACACACACACACAGGATTTGTCTTTTACTTATCCAGAACTCTTTTCATGAAGACATTCCTAAGTAATTATGAAAATATATAGTGAAAGAAATCTCCCTCTTCACCCCTACCTCTGTATACAGTCCTTGAGAAGCGTCTCTCACCTTCAGGTTCCTTGCTTATTGCTGGTTTCAACTGGCCTTCACAGGGGAGCCCCTTCACGGGTGAGAGTTTAAATAAGCCTGACAGGAGAAGCCAGCATTGGATCATGTGGGTGAATGAGCTAATCAATATTTCACATCTCCAGGCAGTGGGCAGATGGACAATGAGTCTAGACAGGCTGGGCTCAAAAGGGAGTTCCTTAAAGACATGTGCTTGTTCCAAAGAGAAAAATGAAGGATTTTATAAAAAAATTTTTGACAATTTGTTTTTTTCCATTGTATCTTGTCCAGCATAATTTAAGCCTGATTTACTGTTTGCTTGATGTAGAAAAATTAGTGGAGCTCTGTCTTGCCTTAGCTTCATTTTAGCCACAGAAACTTTACATAAGCGACTTTCACAGGTCACATGTTTCAGGGGATTGAACTTTATTCATATTGACACATGTCAAAAATGCAAGGAGTTGAAACAGAGTTCATTCCTTCTTCACTGAGCTCTTAGAATGCTGGAAAGCTGAATGATTCACTTCTGTTATTTATCACTCTACATTTAAACGTGACTTTAACATTGGACAAAGACCATATGTGACCACTGGATACGTTCAAGATCCTTAAAGTGGATAGTTCAAGCTAAAAAATGCTTGCTGTAATTAACAATTATTCACCTTCATGTTGTTCCAAACCAAAATCTTTCTTCTTCAAACCCAAGTCTTTCTCTCATCTGTAAAGCACAAAAAGAAGTTACATAAAATGAAAGTGTCATTAAGTGAAATTAGCTGGCAACCCTTAAATTTGACAAAAAAAAAAAGAAAGAACATAAAAGTATCATGAATATGATTCGTGTTTTGAAAAGCTTTGAGTGAGGAGCAGAGCAAAATGTATATTGTCTTTTGTTTTGTTTCCAACCAAGCTCTTAAATCTCCTGAATATGCACATGTGTACATTTGGCACATTTTACTCAAGCAAGGTTTGTACAGTTTCAGAAGACTGCAAATGTAGCAATTGTATGGTCTACTTTACAATGTTTTCTTCTGTTTTTTTTTTGTTGTTTTTTTTTTTTTACATTTTTTTTGGAGCGTAACAGTCCCCGTGTAAAAAAGAGAAGTGTGAACCTTTTCTGAATAGCTTTTCAAAATAAGATTTCTTAATATTGTTATATTTTGTGTAAAAGTTGATAATTAAGAGTTATCTAAAAGCTGCTAGAAGATCCAATATGTGGTAATAAAACAGGCAAAGATTTGGAAAACTAATTTTCAAGGATGTTGTTAAAAGGCAACCATTTACATAATACGTGGTAAAAGGTAAAAGCAACTCTGGGAGATGGAGATCTCAAGATATATAGAGATCCTGAGTGGTGAAAAAAGCCCTATACAAAGAGTTCAATATCACATCAAAAGCCCAATAAACTCTGATTTAGTGGCCTGGAGCCACCACAAATGGGGAAATTGACTCAAATCAGGTCTAGTCAAACCAGATAGTGAGGCAGCTTTAGGTAGCCATCAACCAAGCATGACGGTACTTCATTGAACAGGGCTAAAGTGCAAACACTATCTCTACCAACCCCTTACAATTTTCTATTACAGAGTAATGTCAGGTTGAAAATTGGTCGACAGGAAGCTGTCAAAACACAAATGCTCTCCAAAGTGATACAGTCACTCAACAAACATAGAAACATGTCATTTCTCCATTCAGCCATGCATCAGCGGTGACAGTGAGGTCTCCTTTGATAAATGGGGACGTGAAAGAGGAGTCAGCATGAATAAATGGAATGATTCAGTGCCTGCAAAACATCAGTATCCATTATTCTGTAATTCATATTTGTATCACCTACTGCAAAAACCGGAAGCTGACATATTTACAAAATAAATATATAAATTCACAGATTTTGGAACTGGCACTTTTTATGATTCTGTTTTAAAGGACACAGTAATGTCAAAAGAAGAAGAAGAAGAAAAAAAACTATGCCAGTGGCTTGAAAATGTGTCCAGTTAAATTATGAAGGACAAGCAGCTTAAATGGAATGTCACTTTTGCAGATGAAGTTGGTTCCAAGCCACATGAGGCACCAGCAAATTGGCAGACGTCAGTTACCCTCTCTCCTTGCCAGCATTCACGCTGTATTTCCAAACTACCCTGACAAACGTTGTCCTTGACTGACTTTCATGTGTGAATTTTCCCCCTATCCAGGGGGTACATATTTCTTCATGTCGGAATGGAGAATAGGTGCCATCTTTGATTGTGAAGACATTGGGCAAAGTTCCACCATCTCTGGGTGAATATCAGTAGTGCTCAGGACTTAAGCAACCTCTTATTCATCCCCTCCAAGCCCTCTCAGGGAGTAACAGCTTAGACAGAAACAGACAGAAAACACAAAGAGATAGCAAATGTGTGTGATAAAAAAGAATGAAAAAACCCTTACCTGTTATACCCAGCCTTGAAATTATATTTTAGCTCTCCTTTTTCTATTCTCCTGTACAAGATGACAAGAAAACCGGCTGGTAGCTGAGTTGGTGCCCTCAAAAAAGCTGGCGTCGTGTCAGACAGCATCAGGTCCATGAATGGTCTCCAGGGGCCTCGGATGTGCAGGCCTCTATGGAGCTGGGGACGTTTTCATGCTCTCTGAACGATTAACTTCTATTTACTAGCCTGTCTCTCTCCATCAGGCATTGAGAGTTTGACTGCCATGAACAGTCACAGTCCATCTTTCTTTTGCTGTCTGGTTTATAGAGGAAGTTGATCTTGTCAAGGTTGCTGCAGTCCATCAAGTGCCCATTTGAGAAGAAAAAAACTTTTTGTTACACTACAAAACAAATTACAAAGATGATCCTTGACTTACTCAGATGGTCTTATTCAAGTCTTTAATGTGTTGTGGGGAAAAATAAAACAATTGATTAATTAAGAATTGAAGTGCCAAACAATGGTGAATTGATTAGTATACAAGAAAAAAAAGAGAGGAAAAAGGGCATCATTAAACCCTAATTTTCTAATTCCAATTTTCTCAAACAGCTGGTGGACAGATAGATGTTTAGGCTATATCATACTACAGGAAAATATAGAAACAAGGATGTCTTTGTAGGCGATTGTTTTTTTCAATGGATTCTCTCCTGTTGAAAAAAACAGCATATGCTGGTTTGGTATGTTTTGAAGCTGGCTGGTTTAAGCAGGCCCTTTGTTGGTTTATGCTGGTCTTTTGCTTGTCCAGCTTAAATTTAAATCAGCTCAAAGTTCAAAACATATAGTACCTAACCAACATATGCTGTTTTTTCAACAGGATCAAACTATTTGTAATTCTCAATCTAAAAAACATGCCTAGCGTGCTTTACCTGTGGGTATGCAAATGTTTACAGATTATTAAGTTCGGTACTGCCCCCTGGTGGTACATATAAGAAAGTATCGCTACGTTTTCGTTTCGTTTTTTTATAAACAACAACAGTTAACGACATCCACGTCTTCACAAAAACTACAAAAAAAGACAAATAGCACCACAGAAGAAACGCCATGAAGTTGATGTTTAGTTTTCCCTATTCAAACTGACAGGTAAGTGCAAGATTCTATGGTTGTCATTGTAGCTTGGGGTTACAAAGGGAACACAAAATAAGCCATATTTTGTATTTTCTCATGGCCTATAAGCCATCTATGAAAATATATCCTATAGGCTAGGAGTTAACAAATTTTAAGCCAATCATAAATAAAGAAATAAATAAGATTCAAGTCATTATGACGTAAAGGTAAAAACAGTCCTAAAATGTATGTGAACATAAAACTGTGGTTGCTCTCTCTGACCAGGCTAAGATTTAGTAGGCATTTTATGTCTCATCAGAATAGACTTTCTTTCAAGTGTGCCCTGCAGTTCTGACTTCACACTGCTCAGTTCTTTTAGCACTTTGCTCGTTTTTGGTCTACCTCTCTCCTCCTTCTTACCCAATCTGCCTCTCTCCCAGTTTCAGTGGTATAGCCGGTGCCAGTAATTGTACAGTGTTTATAAATGAACTGCTTGTTTAGAGTGTGGGAAGAATTTTTTATTATGTAAGAAAACCCAACACCAGCAAATCCAGGAGCCAAAGATCACCAGAGGCTTGAAAAGCCTTTGATCTTCATTCTTTTTTTTTATTACAAAAAAAAACTCTTCTAACTGCAGACATCAACACAAAATTGACTTTATTTGCAATATCATCTCCTTTGAAAACTACTTCTTTAGATTAGTTCGTGAAACAATGTTTTTACAAAATTAAATAGTAAGAACATTGATGCAGTATCTTTTTTTTACAGGAAGATGGCAGTAGATATTTTGTTAAACTGTACATTATCTAGGACTCCTGAAGTTGTTGTTTGGAAGTCAGAAGAGAAGTCACGGGGCAACCGCTAATCACTGTGAGGTCAAGTCATAAACATCCTAAGGGACTTTCTCAAGTGTCTACGTCCTCCTTGTAGTGTGAGATCTAGCATTTTGAATGGAGAACCTCTTTTTGTGCAAGCATGGGAAATGAAATCGGAAGCCTTGAGGATTTCCCCTACTTATTTCACCCAGCCCCCTTTCATGAAACCTTTGGCCCTAATTTTGAAAGCGTGTTTGACCTTCCTGCTGCCTCGTCATGTGACTGATCACAAATTTTGGCTTCAAAATGGCAAAATTAACCAAAAGGTAACAATTTTGTGGCACTGTTAATGAATGCATTATGTCAAAATACGTATGACTTCATTTGAAGGGTGGTTATATAGGCATGACACCTATGACTTCTTTACATTTATCCATTTGGCAAATGCTTCTATTCAAAGAGCCAGCATTCAAGGTTCACATTTCATCAGTTCTTGTTTTCTGAGAACAAAATCCATGACCTTGCCATTGTTAGCGCTAGTTTGAGCTACAGGAAGACTTCCTAGTAATTCTGTTATAATAATGTTTAGTTGAAAATTTAGCTAATAGTCTGTTAGGTTAGAATTTCCACAGAAAATGTCACAGCTGGATGACCCCAACGTGTTTTACAACTATAGCGATGCCATCACCTTTCCACAGGTGCTGAGAAACCTATAGGCTACCTGTCAGAACTAGTTTAGGCATTTGCAATTCAAAATATCCAACTTTCCTCATCGCCTCCCATTTTAATAGCTCTTCGCAGCACACAGCATGTTACTCCTTATTTATTCTTTATTACGGACCATCTTCCTGACCACACGCAAAATGCGAGTTTTAGGGTTGATTTCAGCCCTTGGCCCATCTCCACGTGTTTGAAGAGCATGTGTGTCCTCGCAGACTGAACCACGCTCCTGCCTGCCAGCCAGACGGTCCCAGAGAGGCCAGATTTACGTGCCGAAAACTCCCCTCACTAACAGAAAAACTTTGGCTCTGACCCCTGACAATAAGCATACTCCCTGTCTCACCAAGTATGCGGTTCAAATCAGTCAACCCAGATGTCAAAGACAAACCAGTTTCTTTCAGCTCTATTCTGCTGTACTAAGACATGCAGTCAGGGATATGTATGTATCTCCCATTTTCATTTAATAATTTAGTATCGAAAGTGACTTTTAAAATGTGGATGCATACAGGTCATTTATTGCACAGGAACCTGTAATGGGAATGTGTATACTATAATATTAATATTATTAATACTCATCATGCTGAGACTTTTTTTCTTTTTGCATCACTCCTGTGAGTCACTGGTGGTTTCAGTGATTTAATTTGTTTGGACACATTGATTTATTCAGTAAGGAAACAATTCACAGTCCTTATGAATGAGTCATTTAATTATACACTGACACAATTAATGAAAAAATGAAACATTTAGTAACAAGAAAAACGTCAGGGGGCCGTCTCAATACTTACACTTGTGGTATTGTCCACTTGAGAGCGTGTGCACCAGTGTTGACAGTTTATCAGACTACCCCAGCAAAAAATTTTCCCACAAATCTAAGCTATTTTTAAAATGTATTTGGCAACTTTTTTAAGTGACTCAGACAATAAAAAGTTTTCATCTGAATAACACAAAAAGAGGAAGCCAAAGATGCCTAGCAGTACACACAACACATGAATCCTACAGTATTTGCAATTGTTCAATTTAAAAACAGTAATAATGATATAATTGCTCATTTGTGATACAGCTTGTACCCGCAATTGTTTATCAGTTAGTACATTGTAGTAAGATAAATATCTAGAAAAACTGAAAAGGTACAAGTGATTTTTCAAGACATATCCATTAACCACTGTAACTCTGTAACCCTAAAACACTAAATACAATGCATCATTTAAAATTGAGGTAAAAAACAAAAACTGTGAATCCTAGTAGATTGTTCCCTATTTTTACAGACTCTTCTTAGAGTGTACAGTAGCATACTAACTAACTACTAATACACTGATTAAAACTGTTGGTATAGCTTGTGGTATAATAATTCAATGTTGTTAAAAATAGTTATTTATGTTTTGATATTATACATGCATTTATATCCTTTTTCAAACAGTAAAAAATGACTGGAATTTTAATGGTAAAAGAATTTGTTATCGTACATTTCGATTTAATGAGTTTAAAACCTGCTTGTGATTGGTTTTGTTTCATCATGTGATTGAATCATCACCACCTGCATTTGGTGATTGTTAGTGGTTTTTAAAGGTACAAAACATATTTCAATACTTTAATAGACTGGTATATTAACATTATTTCAGTTAAGGAAATTACGGTATTTAACTGTATGTTTAACTTAAAACCGTAAAACCTAAAATGTTGTTAACCCAAATTATTATGTAATGACGTCATTGTGCAATGACATCACAACATGGTTTTGCAGCTTTTAGCAACAAATCGACCTTCCTTTAGCAATTTCCCAATTAAAAAATTAGTTGGCAAAACTGCTGTGCACATGACAGAAAGTTTGCAAGACCGTCCCAGCACTGAAAAATGCCAATACTTGGTGCTCTTGCACACTTTTTGTAAAACAGCTGCAGTATGGAGCGGTATTTGAGGCTAAACATATCCTATCACATAAATTCAGGAACATGTGCAACTACAGCAAAAACACATAAATTGGTAATAAAATAAAAAAATTAAAATAAGTAGAATTTGTGCATTTTAAAAAACATTGACAAAACCGCTTGCAAATTGCAAAAATCACTTTTAAATGCAACACAATTAAATTAAGTTGCCTGTTATGTAAGGGCTACTGAAAATACATTTAATTTATTTTAAAGTGCAAAATATTGAAAATCAAATGTGTAAATAAAGCTTCGTAAAAACTTTAGTAATTGTGTTCCACTGAGTAATCAAAAGTTCTACCCTAACTTGTGGTTTTCACGCCCACTTGAACACTTGGGTCAAATACAGGAAATGTGGACAAGTGTTCAAGTACAAAAACCACAAGTGTGGGTATTGGGACAGGCCCAATCTTTATGATTCATTAATTCATTCAACAGCACTTAATCATTCATGAAAGAGTATTTATGAGTGAGTAATTGAATTATTCAATCAATTAATTCAAAAACACTGATTTATTAAGCAATGCCGCTACTGTGTGCTATTCTGAGACACAATGGTTAATTTTCCTTTGGATATGGTTTTATTAGTTTATTGAATTTTTATGAAGGCAGTCTGACTGGGCAGCTGTTAATTAAGTGGTAAAACTAGTAATGCTGGTAGGGATTACAAGAAGTTCTTGTCTATCTCAGACTATCCATCAAGTCTCATGAGGAGGAAGGTCAATGGGTGCCAGATATTTCCTCATAATAGCCAGTAAATGCCAAGTTTGTTTGTATTACATTTCTGTACAGACAGTAATCTACTTTAGTGAATTTTCAAACTATAGACTTTTTATTGGGTCTGCAAAAGGATTTGAAGCAGGAAACCAGAGCTAATGCCTACACTAACTTCAAACAAATGCCAGGAGCTCTTTAAATGTCAGGTGGGCAGGAGTGGGGCTCATGTTATGGGGGGCAGATGGGAGAGAGATGAACCTGGAAGTGCTGAGTTCAGAAAGAAAGAGAGAGACAGATGTCTGCTTCTGCTTATCTGCAAAGCTGGAGTTGGTAATATCTACAATAGAGGTGCCCAGGGGTGTTACTGTACGATTCGAGGGTCAGCCAACAAGCGTAATGCAAGAGTGCACAACTAGAACATCTTCCTTCAGTAAGTACCGTCCAAAAATACATATATGCTAAAACAGCATATTGTGTTAATAACCTATTTCTTTCCATCATCTTTAGTGGCCCATTTTGGGCAATAGTCCAGTGATGTTGGGAGTAAATGGAGACAAGATTGTCACTGCAGGTCATTATGGAACTTGGCGGATATCTAAATGTCCTTGCCTTGAATGACTCATTCGGATGTAAAGAGGGAGTGAAAGGATAGACGGCTAAATTGTGTGTACTTGGATCGATTGGCTGCAGCTGTTTAACTCTGTACACACACCATAAGGTCGAAATGCTCTGGGTTTATATTTAAATACCAACTGACACTAACAATACACATCGTATACGTTACAAGGATAAACGTGTCCATGTTAAATGATACGTCAGCGGCGCTTTAGACTGAGCTGATATAGTCTTTGAATGCGGTACACACACACACACAAGTTGGTGTACTCTAGACATATTGCACTGGCTGTTAAGTTAAAGTACAGCCTGCCAGAAAGCCCCGAAAAGCCACAGCCACCCTCACTTTGCTTTAACCAACCAAAAAAAACAACAACTCTGAAATGCCGAGCAGCCCCCTCCGTTTGTTAAGCGAAACTTTTCTCCCTCTAAAAGAGGCCAAACTATTTTTACTGGCTTTAGATCCTAATAGAATGCATATATGGAGGTTTTTGGCCAGAGGGAGGGCGATCCCTCAGAAATGCGCTATACGTCTGCATGTGGCAAATGTTTCTGCTCCATAAACTTTAGCAGCTATGTCTGACAGTCGGTGCGCTGGAGCAATTCCTGCTGTGATGATGGGAATGTTCATGCTGTGGCATCCTCAGGTCTTCCATACAAAGATGACAGGTCTGGACGCATTTCAAGAACTGCAGTGAAAGAAAAATGAGAAATGGCACCATTAGCAGAATTCATGTTTGAATGTGCTTATTAAATAAAAAATAAAGCAAATATATATATATATATATATATATATATATATATATATATATATATATATAAAAAGACAATAGATTATTA
>JAUCNO010001053.1:3394730-3407680 GCA_032353835.1 Enteromius viviparus
ATATATATATATATATATATATATATATATATATATATATTTAAATATTAAAAGACAATAAAGTATTAGCATTAATTAACTGCATTATTTAGCATGAATAAATTAATATATTTATTATATATTAATATATTTATATATTAATATAATTATTATTAATGGATGAACAGATAAGCTAACATGAACCAACAATAAATAGTATTATTGTAAAGTGTTAATACTTAACATACTTATACAATAATGATTATGTCAAGTCACTTTCAAGTCAAGTCACTTTTATTTATTTATTATGTATTTGCATATACTGAAGTATTTACTTCATGAATTTTACACAAAAGATTATTAAGCTGGGTTTGTTATCAGATTTGATTTGATGTGAGAGAAAACAAAGAGAAAAAACAGGAATCAGAAGAAACATGTTTTGCCCTTAAGTAATGAGTAAACTGATACAGATATTTAATACATTTCCCCACAGTTCCTTTTTTATTTCATTTTCTTGCATTCTTGACTTGTGCAACTATGGTTTTTGCACTATAAATCAATCTTCTCTTCATTATTCTTATGCTTGTTTTTATTTTGGTGCATTGGTTGTTTTTCTTTATCAAAAAGAAAATAAAGAAAGCATTTTTAGGAGACATGTCATGACTAGAGAGGGTGGGGAAGGGCGTAGGCTACTGAGAATCCCACAATGTCTTTCTTTCCTTGCCAGGAGCACTGTTTATGAAAGTGTGTTTGGATTGCCCTCCCTTGTGTGAACAGTTTGTGCAGCTAAATCATATTTTTTCTTATCGTGTTAGCTTTGGATGGACACTTCCTGTTGATTGTTTTATACTTCCCATGGGCCGATTCACCAAAGGCTGATTTGTTTGATGACTGATGTGGCCATTTTGATGAATGTATTAGCTGTACCTTAGATTAGCGTTCATGCGACGTTCTGTACATTTCTGTTGCCTGTGAGAAAAACACTTTGAATACAATCTGAACAATAGCAAATGAATCATGCACTGTACTTGAACATAGTGTAATTCACTTCCACTACGTCAGAAACAGCACGATTCCTTTCCTCGAGACTTTCTTCAACTCCCACAGTTAGATTCACATGACCACATAATTTCACCACAAAGGTCAAGAGGTGATGGGTCAGGTCACCTCCCTCCAATTGCGGGTCCCACATGCCAGCTAGAATGCCCAGTTTCTTATTAATAGGCTTACAATGAAACCCACAAGGTTCAACCACAAGACCGGATACACGGGGCTAAACCAGCACATCTGTCACACTTTAGTATGTGTGTGTGGCTCTCCTTTAACACAAGTTGTTAATGAAATCTTAGAAACACTCCATAGACAGAATACTCCATACCTAAACAGAAGCAATAAGTGGGAAAACGTATAATAATGTATGGTTGTTGCGTGCATGTCTTCACATGTTGTAAAAACCTTTCATCAGTCCTCTTCATGAAGCTCATATTTTACAAATTCAGTAATACATTAGTATAGGGACCAATTCTCACTATTAACGAGTTGCTTATTAGCATGTCAATTATTAACGTATTGGCTGTTTATTAGTACTGATGAAGCACATACTCTGCATGACCATAATCTACATTGAACCTGATTTTGCTGAGTTTGACATGTTCCAGGTTCAACATCTTTGTTGTCCCTTGAACAAAATTGTGATCCAGTCATCAACATTGTGATCCAATCATCAACCAATCATCGTCCTCTGATTTTAGCAATAACTCATGGGTAAGTTGAGGTTTAGATGTAGGGATGTTGTCTAGACTACATTGTCTACTAAAATGTTGTTCCAGGGTCAACTAAATATGTTGAAATTCAGCAAAATCAAGATATGCTCCGGACGTGCATTCTATATCTCTAATCCACCCAATAAGTAAACTTAACAACTACCTTAATAACTAATAACAAGTAAATTAGGAGGCAAAAGTCATAGTTAATAGTTTGTTAATTGTGAGAGTTGATCCTTGAAATAAAGTCTGACTACAAATTCATATACAAATACAAATACTTTTACTACATCCATTCATGATGCTCCTTAAGTCAATCTTTGACATGAGGTACTGTCATGGAAATAAATATTTACCCATTTAAAAAAAAAGTTCAGCTTTGATGATTTTCTTTCATGTCAGTCTCATAGGAAGTTTCCTTGCCTACTAATTTCACCACAGCTGCTTTTTTGAAAAGCAAGAAAAAGGTTTTGAAAAGTTATGACATTGATTTATTTTGCCAACTTGACCTTCATGGTTTAATGCGATTTAGAACTCAAATGCCTTTTTTCCATGCAATTGACATTTTATGACCAGTTTTTGACTGACCCACCCATTAATTGAGACTATGGCTATTACATTTGTATCAACCCGAAAACGTGAAATCAATCCCACCCAAAAATGAAACTGCCCTTAAATGACCCACAGACTGTAATGCATATGACTGAACATATAACCTTCTCCTCTTACAAGACAAAAGTTATTAAGGTAATATGTGGGATAAAACAAAGTATGACCAAGTCAGGTGTATGTGCATGTGTTCCTCCAGTAAGACAAAAAAGGAAGTGTTAATCTTGACATTGTTTAGTTGGTTTACATTGCTTGGTGTTTCTGCAGAATTTGTATGTCCTGTAGATTACTCAAATCTGAAGTCTGTCTGAAGTGGGGGAAGATGGGACTTCCTGTGGAAGTTCTTGGCCCAGCTGGCGAAGAACAACGATGTGGGCAGTGTGTGGCTTAAGCATCAACTCCAGCTCATCCTCACTGCTCCCCAAGACATTCACTCCATTTACCTCCACCAGCCTGAAACAGACACCCACATTCTTAGAACTACAACACTTGACAGCAGTGCTAGAGGATGCCATGTACCTATTTTACAAAGGGATCATTGGGTATCCAATGAGAAGTATAGATTTTTTCCAGTGTAGAAATTTCTTTTAAAAAAGTATCAAACATCTAGGTATACAGTTTTTTGATATTAGGGAGAACACAGATCCAAATCTTGACACCTAGAAAAAATAATATAAAAAATATAAATAAAAATGATTAGGAATTACAACCATTTTTACACACAGTCCCTGTCACGCTGGGTGTCAGAGAAGAGACGGTAAACGTGCGGATCCAATCTCAAAGCTTTATTAACATCCATACTCAGGGTCCTACAGGCGGAGTTGGCAACAGTAAACACAGTCAACAGAGAAAAAGACGTGGTGAGAAGTCCGTAGCAAGGGTCGATATCATTATATCCTAACGAAAAAACACAAGTGATAACACATGGGAAAAACGCTTACAAAGGGGCAGAAAAAAAATGTACACTCACAATGATCAGCGAATGGTAAACACATGAACCGGAACTTAAATGCATGAGGGAAACTAGGTCAGTGGGTGGAGTTACATCAGTGATCATGACAACAGACAAGGTGGGCAGATACAACAATGAAATACCATAACAACTGATGAGTGGGGTGGAGACATGAGTTAGGTAACCTATGTTATGGAGACATAGGTAATGACTGCCTTGAGGCTGGAACAAATGGACATCACCAGATATTGTATGTGTTTCCTCCGTTGTGATGCTTTTCCAGGTCTGACTTCAGTTGTAATTTGTGGGTCTTTCTGCCTTCAGTTTTGTCTAAAATGTATGCTCAATTGGGTAGAGTTCAGGAGATTGACTGGACCATTGCATAATATTTCACTTTTTTACCTTTTTTAACCGCTCCTGTGTTGCTTTTGCTGTATGTTTTGGGTCATTGTCCATTTGTACTATAAAGAGCTGTCCAATTGGGGTTTCTCTATTTGACTCAATCTGGGAAGAGAGTATATCCCTGTACACTTCAGAATTCATTCGGCTGTTTCTGTCTTGACTAAATGTCATCACTAAACACCAGTAACCTAGTGCTACTGGAAGCCATGCATGCTCATACAATCACACTGCTCCATCATGTCTTGATGTTGTATCCTTTGGATTATGAGCTGTTTCAAGCCTTCTCCATACCTTTTTCTTCCACTAATTCTGGTGAAGTTTAATGAAAAAGAAGCATCATGTTGTACTCCATGGATATCCAAGCAGTTTTCTGTAGCTGAGCTCACTAGTGCATAATTTCCTCAAAATGTACCAAAATGTTGAATTGGTCACTTACAATGTTCCTGCTATCTCTGTAATATATTTCTTTTATTTTTTAACAAAAAAATCTTAATGGACATGTTCTTTTTTTGCATTCATTAGATTTTATTTAGTGTTCTGTGCTTGTGGAAATAGGAAAATTACTTATGCCTTTTTATTTGTTCACTGACTGTGAAAAGTGTTTTGCAAGAGGTTTGGAAATTACTGTAAGTACCAAATACATATATGTTACTCAGATCCCCCTTTTCCATTCTTATGTTTTGCCCCTCCCTCCTTTTGTTCCTCGTCCAATAGTTAATTGTGTTTATGAAGATGTGTTTGCATGTATATAGTTATGCATTCTCACAAATGGAATATTTAAACTGCATGGCTATGTATTATTCATGTTTTTATGTGTTTCTTGTGCATAGTCGTCCAAGTTTTACATTTCAGTGTTTTCCTGTTATGCTCCCTGTCTCCTGCAAATTTCCATAGTAACAGGGGAAAAAACACAAAAGCTGATGAAACCTCTGTGAACCTCTCTGCTCTTAAAGGCTGGAAAATTTGGGACGTCTCTTGGCATGTTTTATGAAAAGTCAATTAGAGGCTTAATTCATCAAAACATCTACTGCACTAAAATGACCTCTTTGACCTCACATTCTTTCACATTTGAGTTGAAAATGATTACGGTTTACGTAATGATTAAGGTTACGGTTAGTGGAAAGAATAGATCACCCAAAAATGTTGTTCTAGTTTTCATTTTTGGGTGAATTATTCCTTTAAAGGTTTAAGTAATATTTTGGTGCAGGTAAAGAAAAGTTTGAAAACTAGTTAAAAATGATTAATAATATAGATTCGCACATTTATTAAAATTTGACAATTACCTGTCATTCAGGCAGAGATTAGCACACTCACTGTGTACCACAATCAGACCCTGGCCCTCTACCCAGTGAGCAGAGAAACCGTAATGACCGTCTGGGTCTGCTTTCACTTGGGTGGCCACCAGCATGACAGGAGACTGCAAAGAGACCAGCTGAGTCAGAGTAGGGCTCTTCCTCTCAGCTTTCTCCTGCAGGAAAGGAAAGAAAAAAAACTGTTGAACAAGCATCAAAAGCAGTGAATAGCTGGTGGCTCACCTCAATGAGACACCACTCTCATTTTATAGTAACAGAAGTGGAGAGCCAAAGGATCTGTCCTTGAAACAACACTTTTAAAAGTGTGAAGTGTTAAAGCTGACAGTCTCTATCAACTGACTGCTGTAGAGTAAATTAGCTTTATTATTTGTGGAGTATGCAGGATTTAAAATGAAGTTGTCGTCACACAAACTAATGGTCGTGTGAAATAGGAGAATATTCCATACACTGAAAAAAGAAGAAGAAAAAAGGGTAACAACAAAGACATTTCCAGACAAATTTCACAAACAATTAGACAAAGAAATAAAAAAGTAACACATTGAATTTAATGTGAAATTTAGTAGTAGAACATTTTTAATTTCTTGTAGAACTCATTATTATTTGCTCACCTTATTTCAGACCTATCTGATTCTTATAAGGCATAAAACAGGTCCAATTCAATATATTAAAAATACAGTAGAAATGTATACATAAAATGAGCTGTGAAACAGGTCACTGAAGGGGCCCAAAATGTGTCATGACTAATGATTCCGTAAACTGGTAAACATGCAGGATCACATAAACCCACACCCCCAAACCAATAGCTGAGACAGAGACTGAATACGGGAAATGAGTGAAAAGATAGATGTAGAGTGATCAGGTTTCTCTGAACATGCACAGAAAGCCGAGGTGAGGGCTCGAGTCTCCTAGCGTGTGAAAGCCCTGCGGCCAAGGCTACTGAGCCTCTCCCCAGACAGGGGCACCAGACGGCTCGCTCACACAGGAAACCCCCCTGCAGAAATGCATAGGAGCCCTTATCACCCCACTGTTTGGATTGTCTAGGGCAGGCCGCATAGCTCGGGCCTCACTCAATTATTTAAAAGATACAGCATAAGGGCAGGTACTTAAAATCAATAATTTTGGTCAACTTTCATTTGCTCATAATGTCATCCTAACCTGGTGATGGAGCGAGTTGAGGGAATAGCTACTGGCCACAGAGCATACAGAAACAAGAGCACGTTAAACAATGAAAACACAAAATATAACTTGGCAACTGTCTTTTAAACCATAGAGGATTGGGAGGTGCTGCGCAAAGAACAATCGGTTGAGAAACGGGCACACCTTCAGAAATCCCCTAACTCTTATGAGATGGGAGAGGAAGCCGTGCCAAGATCTGGATTGTAGGATTGTGTTTCGCATGAGAAAGGCTTCCGGACTCGGTTAGAAAAGCGTGGCTGGTATTAATGATATAAGTGAGGTACTGTCAGTTACAATAAGGGATTTGCAGAGCCCAGGAGTGTAGTGTTGCATGCAGTAAAATGGCAACCTCAAGATGGACCATAAATCTATAAGAGAGCCAAATGCTGCCACAACTATTAGCCATTGGGCCTCTTAGCCGCCAGTTCAGCTCAACACGGTGACCCTCAAGACATCGAGACGAGGGAACAATCAAGTCAGCCCAACTACTGCAAGCTCTCGTGCTTGGCCGCAATCACTGTATCTCGACCACCTTTTCCATGAGAATAGTGAAACCTAATCTGTAGTCTGTAACCACAACTGCATCTCTGGCCTGAAGGGAAATTAAGTGCATTGCAATTGATATAAAAAGAGAAGATTAGTAAAGGTTTGGGCCATATTATTTAGAGGGGTTTTCCCCTAAATCCCTGCATTTCAGTTTGAGACCCCATGTTTGCCGCTTCATTACTTTTCACTCTATTTCAACTACTCCTCCCTGCCCTCTTTCTGTCTTTGCTAATGCACTGCGGTCGCAACGGATCGCGGAGATTAGAGGCAATGATGAAATATTTCCTTATTGTCAGATAATCTAGGGAAAATAAATGGCAGCCTGCTCCTTATTAGGGCCTAGGCTTGTATTAGTTCCCAGACTGCTCTGTGTCCTGACCTGCGCCTTTCCCCTGATTAGGTCATATGATAAACATTAGCGCCACTGCTTCTTTCCCACCAACTCAGCACCTAAAGACTGTGGCCTGAGGGCGGCAACGTGACACGCTCTTTTCTTGCAAAGCCCCGGTCGGCATGTGTCCTTTCATGGCACCTCGTTAGGTCTCTACTGATGAGATGAAAGAGCCGCTTTAAGAGCACAGAGGTGGGAAAGAATCACAGGTACGGCCACGACACGGATAGTTTTACACTAGCACTTTGTGTCATCCTGGCTTTTGAAAAACGAGTGCCGATGACTCGCTGTTGTGGTGACTATCGTTGCAAACTGACAATTTATTTACTTCCTGTGAAAGTTTGTTTGAAAAGTGTGAAAGTGTAAAAAGAGGTAACTCACATATTACGAGAAAAGTTTCAGAACTTCATGTCGATTAACTGTGTTCATTTTCCCCCCAAATGTTTTTGTATGTCCAAGAAAGTGCATGCATATTGGGAAAAGCCAAGACTGTAATGCTCACATTAGTACCATATGTTCAGCCTCATTAAAATGTGGTCAAAAATAATAACTACTGGCCTGCGTTCACATGTCAGCACTATATCATTTCATACTGCACCAAGAAACTCTGAAAACCTTGAGAAACTAGAAACTAGGGTTCCAGTCTTACCTCGTCCTGCATCTTCTCCAGAACTTCATGCAGGTGAGTCACTTGTCGATTGAGGTGGACTAGTGTGACCTCGTCTTTAAACACCTGGCAGTTTAGCCTCATCTTCTCCAGAAGCCGGACCTCTGATGGTCTGAGGAGTAAACAAACTCCCTTAAGCACTCTTAAAAGAATATACCTTAAAGGAAATTATCTTAAAATGTCAATTCTGAGCATTTTTATGCCCATAATGACATTTCTTCATACAAAGCTACTGCATGGCTTCAGAAGACTTGGAATATAGAGCACAATTTATATGGACCAGTTTTATGATATGTTTATTGTTTCAAGAAGTTTGGACCTTGAGAGTCCCTCTTTACATACAAAAGAGATTTCAGTATTAACCTCTTATATTCAAATAACATAAAGTTGTATGGGTTTGGAACAACGTTAAAATAAATTATGACTAAATTTTTATTTTTAGAGAACTATTCATGTAAGCCTTGTCTTGGATTAGGAAGCTCATCTGTACAAACTTCCAATGTTCTGTCACTTTATATCAAAGATTAGGCTTTTTTATTATTCTGCGGCTTGATCTTAAATAAATATAAGCGGTCTAAACCTCTCAGGCTCTCAGACCCAAATATCTTAGATTAATGTCATCCAAAAACCCTGAAACTTGAAAGATTTGTTTGCATTTTTGCTGGGGAACTGGCCAAGCACTTGAAGGACATAACGTAACAAAAAACAATAAGCCTTCAACTTAAGTGGCTTATCAGGTAATTAATGAGGACTTGAACATATTGATTTATGATGGTATTTTCTCACACCCTTATCCATTCCTGCTTTCAATCTGTTCAGCTCGAAAAAATGTCAGAATAAATCAAAGGCCGTAATGCTGAGAAAAAGCAGGAAACTACTGGGTGAGACCCACTCCGGCTTTTTCCTCAAACACCTTCTCTTTATTTGCACACCTCATAAATTAAACAGGTACAGATTCCCGTTTTGCAAAGGTAACTGTTTTCATATGATAAGGCTGGTCCCTAAAAAAATCTGCTTTTGTGTTCCATTAAAAAAACGACATCATGAAACATTCAACGTTAAGTAAATTATGCCAAAATACTATTCCTTGTAAGAACCATGAAGATGTTAAAACAAAATAACTTCAAACATTGGCAAGATGGCTCCAATCATATCGTGGACAAGGGAGCAGCTTTCTCAGCACTTCAGGGAATTAGGAAAAATCTGTGGACTACCCATTATTCTCATCCAAATGACCTTCAGTACTGACGCCACAGAAAAATAAACTGTAAACAGAGCATCAAAAATCACAGGATGCACTGTACACTCTCTACAAGTAAATTATACTAAGGGCATCCAAACCCAGCTCAGATCAGATCAGTTCTTCCAGCCGCTCCTTCTGGAAGGCGGAACACATCATTATCCATAAAGAGCAATGCATTAATGAACAGTTCCTATCCCTCTTCCTGTTCCCTGTGATAATCTTATATAATTACCCGACGGCTCTGTATTAACGTCCAGAACATTAAATTCTGATTTATTCTACTATATGGTAAGAACATATACTTACTTATTCTGCACTGGTGCAGTGTTAAGATTGTCCCTGAGCGTTTGAAGGTTCTGTCTTTTCCTCTGCAGATTGTCCCGGGCCTCACTGAGAAGCCTCTTCACTTCAAAGCTGTCTGTTTGCACTGTATCCATCTCCCCCTCCATCTTCTTCAGCTCTGAACAGAAGGCTACCAGACCATGGTAAAGCTCCTGAACCTGTTATCATACAGACACAGATCAGCTAAAAGCAATAGTGGAAAACAAAGTTAGTTGTGACATTTTTCCCTTAGAGTAGGTTTATTTTTGCAGGTCTATTTCTAAATTCCAGCTACAAAAAAGCTTTTGCACATTTCCACTGCCCAGAAAAAAAGATGCAGTTCATTGAACACACACAGACCCTGTGATGACATGCTCTAAAAGTAGACACAATTCTATTTATTTTGTTTTACAGTTTGCAAAATGCACAATATTTATTCCTATTTAATAAGGTTTTACATTAGAAACTTACAAGAAATCCATTACTAGAGAAAATAAGGATTTGCATAATTGGAGATTTAATAAAAAAAAAAAAATGTCTAGGTTACGAACGTAACCCACGTTCCCTGAAGGAGGGAGCGGAGACGTTACATATGGGGAACTCGCCAGAGAGACCTATCTGCTTTGAGCTTTTACTAAAGACCAATGAATATTGGCGTGCACTGATTGCGCTCAGGTGCACCTTATCACTGCGTGAGTATAAGAGGGTGCACGCACAGTGCACATGCAGGTTTTCGCTGAAGAGCCGTTGCCGGTATCAGCGCGACCCTAGAGACATGGCCGGAGAAAGTGTAACGTCTCCGTTCCC
This sequence comes from Enteromius viviparus, assembly GCA_032353835.1. Lineage (NCBI taxonomy): Eukaryota > Metazoa > Chordata > Actinopteri > Cypriniformes > Cyprinidae > Enteromius > Enteromius viviparus. Next base: position 3,404,900 of record JAUCNO010001053.1, read on the forward strand.
TCCTTTAAGGAACGTGGGTTAGGTTCGTAACCTAGACGTTAACCTTTTCAGTCGAATCTCTTCGACGTTCCATATGGGAACACCCATGGAAAAGGCCACACTCTAGGGCCGCGTTATGCGGAGATCCCCTGCCAACTGGCGAGACATTTTTAGCTTTTCCAGTTCGTAAGCAGAGAATCTGCACGTAACCTTCTCAACCTCCCCATGCCCCGTATGAGGGGCGACAGGGTTGCTGTCAGTGGTGATGAAACAAGCGGTTGAGGGCGGAGCGCATGAAGTTTTTCTGAACTAACGCATGCGGGACAAAAATTTTAAATATATCGATAAGAATATGGATATAATTAAAGGGAAACAGCCTTGTGTAAACCGTGGAGATGTTTTATGCCACACCTCTGGCGAAGGAGACCAGAGGAAGCACAGCCGGAGCTACTCCGCTCTAGTCCGACTGCGGGGCAGGGAGGACTCATGTTACGCACATTGAAGGGAACACTGAGAAGTTTAAAGCGCGGGTTCCGTGGAAGCGGCGCAGCAAGCCGGCACCAGCCGGTCCTCTCGCTCACCTGCAGTCCTGATCAAGTACGCGAGAAGACACTGCCTCTACACGGAGGTCATAAAACCTGGGGAAGGTGTTGGGTGTTGCCTAGCCCGCAGCTCTGCAGATGTCCGCTAAAGAGGCGCCATGAGCCAATGCATTGGACGAGGCCATACTCCTTGTTGAGTGATCTCTCAGTCCGATGGGGCAAGGCTCTCTCTGGTAGAAATAAGCCAGGGAGATGGCTTCTACCACCCAGTGAGCCAACCTTTGTTTGGTGAGATAAAGAGCTGCTGAGAGCGTCTGAATCTCCGAGTACGGTCGATGTAGAGGTGCAGCGCATGTACAGGACACAGTAACTCTAAGGCTGGGTCTGCCTCCTCCCGGGGCAGAGCTTGCAGGTTCACCACCTGATCGCGGAAAGGCGTGGTGGGAACCTTGGGCACATAGCCGGGCCGGGGTCTCAGGATGACGTGAGAATCAGCCGGGCCAAACTGAAGGTACTCTTCATCGACAGAGAAGGCTTGCAGATCCCCTACCCTCTTAATGGAGGCCAGCGCGATGAGAAGCGCTGTCTTCAGTGTCAGAAATGTTATTTCTGCTGACTGAAGCGGCTCGAAGGGAGCCAGCCGCAGCCCGGCTAGGGCGACCACTAGGTCCCAAGAGGGCAAAAGATGTGGTCTCGAGGGGTTCACCCGACACGCACCTTTGAGGAATCTGACGATAAGCTGATGCTTCCCAAGGGATGCGCCCTCTACTGCGTCATGATATGCGGCTATGGCAGCGACATATACTTTGAGAGTCGAAAGGGACAGCCTGGCCTATTCGAAGTGACTCAAGATCAGCTGGACAACCTAGGGGTGGAGCCGCCATTCTCCAGGGTGGGTGGACTGCCGTGAAAGCTGATCTGCTGCACGGTTGAGTAGCCCTGGAATGCGGAGAGTGCCACGGTGCCATGCTCATCCTCGGGACCCGATCTTGTAACCAACCCTGAAGTGGTCTCATATGTAACAACCCCAGCAGCATAACCGCGGCTGCAGCTGCCATATGCCCCAGGAGCCTCTGAAAAGTTTTGAGAGGAACCGCTTTCTTGTGCCTGAACGTATCTAGGCCACGCGCGCTCTGCAGTGAGGCGGGCGTTCATATCGATCGAGTCTAACTCCATACCGAGATAAGAGATCCTCTGCACCGGGGAGAGTTTGCTCTTCTCTCAGTTGAGCTGAAGACCCAGATGGTTGAGGTGCCGGAGCACTATGTCCTTGTGCATGCACAACTGATCATTCGAGTGAGCTATTAATAACCAGTCGTAGAAATATCTGCAAGAATCCGTTGAGAATCTGCCATAGCGGGGAGAGGGCACCCTCCGCGACCTTCGTGAAGACTCGGGGAGACAGGGACAGGCCAAATGGTAAAACGCGATACTGATATGCTTGACCCTCGAACGCAAACCGCAGAAGGGGTCTGTGGCGAGGCAGAATCGAAACATGAAAGTACGCGTCGAAGTGAGCATCTTGAACGGCATCTTGAGAAGAGACCGATTCAGAACTCTCAGATCCAGGAACGGTCTCAACCCACCACTCTTTTTGGGCACGATGAAATAAGGGCTGTAAAACCCGACCTCATCTCGGCGGGAGGGACAGGCTCGATTGCTTCCTTCGCAAGTAGGACAGCAATCTCTGCACGCAGTACGGCGGCTTGGCTCTCTGTCTGGACCGAGGTAGAGCGAATGCTGCGATACCGGGGCGGGCGCCTGGCGAATTGGATCGCATAGCCGAGGCGTACCGTCCGAATCAACCACTGTGAGGGGGCCGGGAGCGCTATCCAGGCTCCGAGCCGCGTCGACAGGGGAATGAGGGGAAGGTTGACCGCCGTGCCAGTGGTGGTGCAGCCCGTAGCGGGGCGGGGACAGGGACGAATCGTCTGGCTGCGTTTCACAGCGCTTACCTGACTCCCAGGCTCCCGCGCTGGTGACACAGTGTCCAGGGTCATTATCTGTGAAGATAAAATTTTTGTTAGATGATGACCTCCGGACACTGGGCCCGGAAGTGTGAGAAATTGCTCTTTCTGTGAAGTTGTGGGTACCGCCGACCCGTGGGCCAACGGCAGCTGAATGCACAGAGTCTCCTGGCCCTCCTCCAGGAGTGGGGACGGAGATGGTCTCGACGTCCACCAAAGAGTAGATCTCATCACCTCCGGGCTGCCTGTCTCAGGAACGCTTCCCGCCCCTCCGGGTGTTTTTGGCCGGTCCC
>JAUCNO010001053.1:3418135-3437807 GCA_032353835.1 Enteromius viviparus
TAATAAATAAATAAATATATATATATATATATATATATATATATATATATATAAGGAAAGGATATATAAGGAACAACCTCATTGATGTTGTGGGTATTTATTTCTCAACTCTAAATGCAAATTCAGGATAATTCTGTCAATCATACAACAACACAGACTTGCTGGTTACGATATTATGAAAACGAAAACATTATTTTTTGCATAACAAAGAAACACAAACAAAACAAGAGATAGTGACACATCTACAGTGGAAATATCCTAGCTCAAGTACTGGCAGAACCAGATTTTTTTTTACAATGTGTGACAATAACATATTTATTAAGTGCTTAGTCAATAAAAAAAGCTGAAATATCATGAACACAAAGCATTAAGCATGTAGACTAGATCCACTAAAATGCTGATTTTTTTTTAAGTAAAATAAAGTTATTTATTTATTTTAGTAGTGGCAATAGAAATAAACACATTTTAGAAGCAAAAGTTTCTCAATATATAGTGGTATAAAATTACACACCATGAACACATAGTGGTGAGACTGCGGTGCCCAAGGAGCAGTTGGGGGTTCAGTGCCTTGTTCAAGACTCACACCTTAGTCCTGGTATTACTGTAAGTGTGGAGAGAGTGCTTAACATTCACTTCTCCCACCCACAATCCCTGCCCGGACCTGAGACTTAAAACTGTTGTGTTACAAGTCTGAATCTCTATCCATTAGTCCAAGACTGCCCCATGTCCAATTTAGACCTAATTTATCTCCACTAGTAGTAAGTAATTGTTTAGAAGAATTATTATTTTAATCTTCTCTCATTCTATGGCCTACAATCCATAATCAACTTTCTCTTGTTTTTCTCGTTTGTATAACATTCACTCTTATACAAAAGATTATGATTACTGTACATTAAAGTAACCAAAAAATATAGAACTGTGCTATTATTAATTGCCATCAGGCATTGCATCATTCCAATTATGCACCTCTGATAAATATCATGTGAACACTTGCAGTGAAAGCAGGATTGCAGTTTATTAATTGCTGCATGTTTGACAAGAATCTAAAGTGTGAGACGAGATTTTAACAGCAAACAGTGAGTTTTGTAATTGCGTGTGCACCGTGCATTAGTGTATTAACAATGAGGTAACTGCTCTGGAAATAAACAGAAGCTGTTCAGTCATGATTGTTGGGTGGCTAATCCTATCATATGATCGTTGTTCATGACAACCAGCAGATTGCTTAATCTCCCTCAGAGTCTGACGAGAGAAAAAGAGAGAGAAGGATGGATTTAAAATGTTCTGATCTGATGACCTGTGTCTGGCTCATACTTTCCAACCAGGACCACACAGACAAACAGACCTTACATCAAATCACTTCAAAGCATCAGAGAGAATGATTGAGCTTGGCTGAAGACAGCCAGAGATGCATGCAAGATAGATACTTAACCTAACCTTGATCTAACCTGAGTCACTCATTCAAGCCATATGATATAACTCTGACCAAAGCGTGAGAGAAAAGGAATGAGCATACCAACCCAAGAAGTCATCAAGAAGCACACAAAACCTCATCAAAGATCACGAAACAATGGCTTGGCTGATTGTCGCCCACTACAGTCCACCGATACGGCTCACCTGCAATTAATCCAGAGCAAGCCGTGCTCTCTGGCTTTCCACCCGGGTAAGATGATGCTCTGTGGGTGGTGGTCTCCAAAGGCCTGTCAGGACAATGGATCAAATGCCAGCTCTGTTCCTTTGAACTATTGTGTCTGTGTCTCTCAAAGGCATTATCTGACCCAGGACTACCTGGCCTGTCAGCGAAAGAAGCAGGCACTGCTCAATGTAGCAAGAAATCCACTTGTCTGGTATGTGACATGGGAAATACTTTCCTTTATTGTGCTGCTTTGGGTTCTCTCTGGGAATCTTTCAGGTCTCTGAAGTGTGAATAAATGTGGATAAGATCATGATTCAAAATGTTTTTATCAAACTGCTTTGCATGCTAGAAAGCTAAAGTAAAAAAAAACTAAGATTTTTTGTATTTACACAAATCACTGGATCAAATAAAACAAGGTCATCAAAGAATTGACCATTCCACCTGTTTTTACTATCAGCTATATGCTTTATCCAAGATACCACATGAAGTCAGTTATCACAGAGAGAAACTGAGAATCCACCATTCAAGATAGACAAGACAAGAGAGCTGATTAGTTTCACTGTTTAGGAACAAAACCACCAGCACCACCCTACAACTTGTTGAAAGTCATCCAAATACAACATGACATGCTCTGATTAACCGAGCTGTTGTTTCACAAAAGTATAGAGACACTGTGGGGGCAGATTTTCACAGGTAAAATGTTTTCATGCTAAGCAAAGATTTTACAACAATTTATAGAATTTTGGCAATTCTTTGTATTTATGTCACTGAAATGGTTATGCTTTAGTCTGTGTAAAGTCAATATTAAATGTGTGTTATGACTTTGTCACTTCACAGAAAAAATGTGTTATTAACCACCCAGACAAATTTGAACGCAAAAAAAATTCTGAAGAAAAAAAAATAAGTTATCAAAATCTTGAAAAAATAAGCCGTCCTCAAATGCTGGGGGTGTGTCCGCTCGCGATGCTGAAACCCACTCACAGCAAAGCGACCGTCTCTCTGAACTGTATTCCTCGAGCAGCTTGATTTAAATAAGGAGACCAAGCTCAGTTGTTTCGTAAATTATAGCAACCACGTAATGTGATAAGGCATGGCTAGATAGCAGGCTGTAGTATCTAATTGACAGTAACTCATGATTGAACGGACAAACCAATGATGCCTATGCGCTTTATAGTTATATATGTGTGTGTTGGACTTGAAGCAGTACTGTGAAGAACGATCAGTGTTTGACGTCAAAGTACTGCGAGAGTGATTTAAAGCATAATGAGCGTCTGCTCTCTATAGCTCTCACTGATGTCACACAGCAATCAGTCTGTGCAGTCAGTGCTGCTTCAAGTACTACACAGCTTTTATAATTTTGCGGGATGGTCAGTGCTCAGTGGGTCCATTGCGTCACCAACCTTTAATTTAGACCCCCCCAATAAATCCTACTTACTAAAATGGTGAAAAACAGTTTAACAGTATAACTACACAATTAAGTATTATATAATTTGTCTCGTTACATATGTAACCCTCGTTCCCTGAAGAAGGGAACGGAGATGTCACGTCGGTGATGAACGAATAGAAATCTCGCTTCAAGATGACCAATCTACTCTGCGTGTATGAAAACACGCCAATGAAATTGGCATGCGCTGATTAACATCCAGCTGCATCTGATTGCAGATACTGTATAAATAAGCAGCAGATTAAGCGCTCATCAGTTTGTTGCTGAGAAGCCGAGCCGGTGACACGGCCCCCTAGCGGCGGTACAGACCCATGGTGACGGGACATGACGTCTCCGTTCCCTTCTTCAGGTAACAAGGGTTACATATGTAACCGAACGTTCCCTTTCAGTCGGCCACTCCGAGTCACGTCGGTGACTGACAAATAGGCATCCCTACCAAAATGGAAGTCAGCCTTCTCATTGGAGGTTAAGACGAAAACACATATATCATAAACTTCAATGTATATGGAATATAGAAGGTGATTGAAGGTGATTTTTTTTTCTTCAAATGTGGAATACCTACATGGAGTCCTCAAAGGGTACCGCACATGGGTCCTCACCCCTTTAATGGCTCTCACAGGATTCATCGCATCGAGGGCCTGGCGCCAGATGCTCCGCAATATCCGGCTGCCGAAGGAGAATGGAGGAACTCAACAGGGTCTACTTACTGGGCACTCTGGAGAAATTTGTTGCCAAGTCGACCGAAACCGGGCCACTCTATGCCACTACCTATTTAAGGTGTGAACACGGGAGGATACCGGTTCAACACGAAGGCTATAAAACCTAGCAAAGTTAGGAGTCGCCCAACCCACAGCTCTGCAAATATTTGCAAGCGCGGCGCTGCATAGACGATGCTACACTTCTTGTTGAGTGAGCTTGTACTCTGAAGGGGCAGGGCACACCCTGTGCCTGATAAGCCAGAGTGATGGCATCCACTATCCAGTGGGCTATCCTCTGCTTGGAGACGGCATTCCCCCTCTGTGACAAACAAGAAGAAAAGAGATCCTCTGCACCAGAGAGAGTTTGCTCTTCTCCCAGTTGACCCAAAGCCCCAACAGGCTGAGGTGTCGTAACACCAAGTCCCTGTGTTCGCACAACTCAGCCCGACTCTGTGCTAGTATCAGCCAGTCATCCAGGTAGTTAAGAATGCAAATCTCTTGCTCCTTGGGCAGAGTCAAGGAAGCCTCCGCTCCTTTGTAAACACACGGGGCGACAGGGAGAGCCCGAAGGGTAGGATGTTGTACGTCAGAAGTATCCAAACTTGAAAGTACGCATCCTTCAGGTCTATTGCTGCAAACCAAACCTGGGAACGGATGCACTCGAAAATGCATTTCTGCGTCAACATGTTGAACGGGAGCCTGTGAAGTGCTCGGTTCAGGACTCGCAAATCCAGGAGCCATCGTAACCCACCACCTTTCTTGGGCACTATAAAGTAAGGGCTGTAAAACCCCGTCCTCATATCAGCTGGAGGGACCGGCTCTATCATTCCCTTTGCTAGGAGGGTTGCAATCTCTGCACGCAAGACAGGGGCATCTGCAGCGTTAACTGACATAAAGCGGATGGCGCTGAACTTGGGAGGGCGCCGGGCGAACTGATTTGCGTAGTCAAGCTGGAGGGTCTGGAGGAGCCAACGAGACAGTCTGAGCCTGATCCAGGCGTCTAATAACTGAAATAGTGGCACCATCGTGACCACCGGGGTGCCAGCAAGGGGGAACACAGGGACCCGGCTCAGGCGTTTCAAAGCTCTGCGACGGTCATCTTCCCACAGGAGGAACATGACTCGTCCAGAAAAGCTGCCTCAGCGTGCGTAATGCCCAGACACCTTTTTTTACTATTATTTCAAATTAATGCTCAAATATGAATAGCAGTTTATTAAAAACATATATTAAGCAGTTTACAATATTGATATAAAATGTTTCTGGAATGACAAGAAAGCATATTGTGACATTGAAAACTGATACAATTTTTTTTTTTTGCAATCACAATAAATCACATTTAAAATATGTGAAAGCAGCAGTCACTGACAACATGTGCATGAAACAAAAACAGAAACAATCCTCAGTATTCACTAAATCCATGACTGTGTGGGATTCAGACGAAGAGTACCAGGCATGCTAGCTGGCAGGGCAGCTAAATGAGAGATGCTGGCACAGGTGAGGAGCTGTTAAAACCTCATAAACATACTCTCACAACCAGTTTATGGATGATGTTGATTTATTAGCGTAGCCTAAACCCATTAGCACACACTTGCTGTGGGTAAGACTGTGAACGGCGGTCATCTCTATAATCACAACAATATCCTTCCTGCAACACCTGATCAAACCCAAAGTAACAAAAGTATTTTCTTGACAACACAACAAAACAGAAACCAAATAAAGGTTAAAAAAATATTTTCAAAAGACTTAATTTACCTCACATTCAATGTCTTCTTGAATTGTCTTCTTAAGCACCAATCCCCACACACAGTCCACTTCGTTTCTGCTAGACACTGAACAGTGTGGGTCTAATATGTGTGTGATGCTGGATTACAGTACTACAAATGTGCAGATGTGGAAACATCCACAGATGGTCCATCATCGCGTTGACGCTGGCACACTGACCCACTGATGGGCACCAATCTGCTACTACTAAGGTATATAAGATGAAATCATTTATTGTGAAATACAGTACTGCAGTGATTCCCCTTATTCATTTAAATTCTATTTGCTTTAGGCCACAGATGAAGAAGACTGTAATGCTAGTGTTAAAAAGTAGTATTGTAAAAGCATTTATAGCAGAAACTGCAATACAGCACAGACAAGAGATGAAGAAGCCTGTTTTAGCTTAAGCTGATTAAGGAGCGACAGATGGACCCATATCTGAGAAAGTACTATTCACACAGACGTAACAGTTTTATGCAGGCATCACTGCACATCTGTACGCATGTGTGGTATTCAGGATAAAGTAGGTCAACACACATAAGCATTAACAAATAAACATGCTACAGTATGACCAGTGGACCTTTCAAGGTTTACAAAAATCATCTAGGTTCATCTAACCTCATTAAAAAATGATAGATGAGTACAGATAAATTACTTTCTGCATTCAAATAGATTTAATTAGATTACATGACTTGCTTGCCAGTGGATGATCGGCTGTGAGTGAGTTCTCTTAAAATGAGAGCTGATAAAAATACAACACGAGCAAAAGGCTGTGTGTTTGTAATAAATACATCAAGACATTTTTAACTTCAAACTGTTATATCCCAGTTAAAACATAAATCCTCTATCCATAATATTGCTTTCTGCCATAAAAAGAATTTCCTCTGAATAAAAAGAGAAATATGCAAAGATCAAGCACTGGTTACAACTAAAAACAGTTTTAAACAAATACAATGATTTTGATGTGAGAGAAAACAGGAGGTGGACTTTTTGCTGGAGGAAGCATCATTGTGAATTACAGACTTGTATTTCAGGCACAAACTATGGTTTGTGTTAAAATGCCTTAATGATGGACTTATTTTATTGACTAATTCTGATGATACCCAGCATCTTTTGATGAGATAGTAATAATTTTTCCACTATTCCAATTAAAAAACAAACTAACTGTAAATTTACAGTATTATTTCTTAGCTTTTTTATTTATTTATCTATTTATTTGGTGTGAACTATTTATTTAAATTCAGCCTTCAATCATAAAGAAAAAAAAGGTAGTGCTTGAACCATGTAATGACCTTTGCCCTCCCCTCTGTGGTCTTGCTTCACTTGAGGAATTGCTCTGAGGCAAGCCTGCCTGATTGGTAACTAGCCCATCTGGAAACTGCCATAAATCTACTGAGGAATCAAATTAACACTTACACAGTAAAACGATTAGGAATGCATTAAAGAAAAATCTCATCAATCAATATCTAAACACACAGGCCTGCTCTTAAACCAATAGTCACGGCCAGATTAAAATATGCATGTAGATATAGTTACCGAAATGCTTGAACTAGAAAAGCAATCTATCTCTCAATCCTCAAACCCATTAAAAACACTAATTTAAGTACAGATACTAACTCTTAAGGGAAGTTCTGCCCAACATCTTATTGGGTGCTTCCAATTTATGCTTCCTTGTTTCATTGTCCACAATATGTACTTTCATTGACAGGAAAGACTTCAGCGTCTACTGTCTTCCTGTTCTTGAGGAAGGTTTTGTGATTACACACTGACTCAGCGACTGCAGTACTGATTGACTCCACAGATGTGCAATCTGGGGATCATGTGAGCTTTTAAAATGTGCAGTGCTGCTAAAAAGTGCACTCACAGCCAAAATCTTTACTGCGTCCAATGTAGAATAGTAGTACATTTTTAAAATTATTTTCTTAATCAGCCAATTTCTTTGTGTTCCAGTGCAATTATCCAAACAACTAATTTCTCAATAATGTTTTGCTTAATCTTCTAATGTAAATTTGTTTTTGTGTTTTTTTCCATGAAAACACTATGACACATATTGCAAAACAAATATTTGCAGCAACACTGCTTATGAGATCAAGACATTTTTGCTGTGCATTTACTGTGTTGTACACACGCCCAGCATACAATAAAGCACCTTTATTCTGTGGTTTTACCAGCAAGATATCCTGAACATGATTTTCCTCTTACCTCAATAGATGATTTGATTGTTTTCATTTGTGCATTATGCTCCAGAAACATTACTCCCAGCGGAAAATGAGGCACATGCTGGAATCATGGTGATTAGCTTGATATTTCCCAGGGAGTGTTTGCATTGCAGATAGAAATCTTCAAGGAAATGTCTGAGAAGCTATGATGACAGAAACACTATTATGAGGAATTCAAAATGGTTAATCACGGGTAACTGTCCCAGGCCCTTACTCTTGCGTAACTTTTTCTGGATGCATAGCAACAGTCACTTTATGCCATACTGTTTCAATAGACATGCTAGCTACATTGTAAAATTAAACAGTGACATTGTTTGAATTTGCAAATAGTAACAGGAATGGTGTTAAAACATTAGATTCAACATTTTAAGGGCTAATCATATATTTAGTTTTGGTATGTCTTTACATGAAATACAGGACTACATACACATATTTTATTGTGCATATAAAGAAAACCGTTGCTATTGCAGAAGTGTTGTTCATTTGCATTTGCCAGCTCTACTGTGTGTTGCGTTACAAGCAATTATGGCTACTTTAGGGATCCTATAAAACACACTGATGTAGACATTTTACAAGCTCAAACAATATTTTCTCAAGAATTAAACAAAAAAACATACAGGGTATTAAACAACGTCATCTGCTCCTATTTTTGGATTACATCTGTACAGCTCCACGAAATTGACTAGATGCTTTTGTTGTCTGACCTCCTGGGCTTTTCTAGACCGCTCTAGTGTTGGACCTGTCTCTTGAAAGTCATTAAACTGATTATTTTGGACGCACGTGCTTGGAAATAAACCAAGATAGATGTCTAATCTACTTGCTTGTTGAACCTTGCCTTGTCATGCACTTGACCAAGATTTAAAAACAGAAAGAAGCTCTCATGGAACCAGACCATGCGTAAAACTCCTCACAATGTCTTTAAAGCTATTTATAGTATTTTATTGTAATGCAACAATGCTAATAAAAGCGTCCCGTAAGGAATAACATTCACTCTAGCCTTTTAAGTGAATTGCTTTCCTTCTAAACAGCACGTCTATGCAATGCTATACAGGATTATAAAAACTGTACGGCTTTTATTTTATTTCACGATGTACTGTATCAGAACATCAGTTTCAAGGCTGTCATTAACACCAGTAATCAGATATGCTGTAACTCCAAGCAGCACAGTGTACCTAAAGCAAAAGATCACTATCATTCTTGGCCCCAATATAAATTGGCAGATTTTGAAATCATCACTTCTGAAAAGCCGACATGCTTTTTTGAGACTTTCAATGATGCCAGATTCTTTCCCCCTCAACGGACGTCTAGGAGCCCAGATAAAAAATCAAAGCATTACAGTGAAGTCTTGAATGTCTTGAATTTATGCTAATTAAAAACAGCTTATTCACTAATTTACAACTATATAGCAAACAGACACTTCAATTTGACAATTGATTGCCATTAATAAATTTTGAATGAGTCAGGTTTAAACTGTTTGGCTATAAAAAGCCTGGCCATTTCTGGAGGATCTTATTTTTAATTACAGTTGTTTTGACTATCTTGCTTTTTATGACGAAGGGCCAGTTTTCTTTGATTTACTACATCAGGAGACAATTCAAGGAAATCAACTTACTTAGCACTTAGCGAAGTCGTTAACGGAGCAAATAGGAGTGTGATGTTTTGATTAAAACACTTCAAAGCCCAGGGGTGTGCATTCATGGAAGAATTGAGATATTGCCCAGGAGTCCATTTTTAACAATTCCCTCAACCTTTCTTCCCTTGCCAATGCATTATCCGCCCCAAAATGCCTCATTCTTTTGTTGCACCAAAATGTAAAAAAAAAACAAATTACTTAAATGGCTGAGCAAGATATATATTTCCATTTAGCTCAGTCTTAAAAAAAAATATTGTTTGGTCTAGCGCTGATTGAAGGTGCACACTTGAAGAGTTGATGAGTTTGGAATAAATCTGTATAAACAATTTGAATGGAGTATCATAAGAAGTTTAGGACATGACTCAGGGCTGTTTGTATGGAGAGACGCCTAATATGAAAGAAATGGATGACTGTTTTGAGATCTAACATGCACAGTTGGCGTAGAGATGGATGACAAACCACATGGTGGTTTTGGCCTGCCATGGGAGATGTGTGGGTGAACACCAGACAAAAGTCTGTCCAGCTGTTTTGAGTGACCGAGTTAGTGAGTGACAGACTGGAGAGTCTATTGTCTTTTATGCATTTATCTGTGATGTATTTGAAAAGCATGCATTTAGCAATGAAGGCTTGTGGTGAGTAGGTTGGTGGCCCATGGTGAGGAAAGTTAACAGCGTCACATTTGGTCCTGCCTTCTCTCGTTCTCTCACACTGTAAAAAAAAAAAAAAAAAAAGTGCTTTTGCTAGGACATTATCTGTAAAGTTTAGCAGACACTCCATGACTTCAACTGGATGTGAAGATCCAGTGCTGGGTCTCCACAAACTATAACTATATTATTGGAAATATATGATAATTCACTAATATTCTCTTTCTTAGCTTCCTGGTACACTTCTGTACTTTAATTCAATTAGGAAATTTGCACAAACACTGCTGTCTTAATTGTAATTAACCTTCCTGCGTTAGATTAGGCAGGTCTCGTAGTCAAGCTCTGCTGTTAGCTGATTGGATAATTCAAACCCAGCCCCCATCAGCTGATCACAAACCCAAGCTCTATGTTGGCAAATTACATCAGAGCGCCCTATTTAAACACTGCTTTAACCCATCTCCTCCTAATGTGGGTTTAACTTAAAACAATGTCATACTGTTGTCATTGCTGCTTGCTCTGTTCCAGGGGGTTTGTGCTACTCTACTATTCTTATAATAGAAGGGTGCCCCTGAAATTGCTGTATATTCCCTGTCTTGGCTTTCATGGAGCTCATGAAAGGGACAGGGAAAATGGAACAGAGCCATACCGCCAAATGATATTCATATTATACAAATAAATATATATTATAAACATTTAGATGTCTGTGATATATTTTTGTGTTAAGAGTTCCTGACTGAAATACTTAACTAATTAAATAATTAATAATTAAACAGTTGAGCTGCTTGTGATGCAGCTGTACAGAAGAACTCTGTTATATGTAGACCTACAGTATATCAACTACAGAAAGTGAGCAAGAAGACTAACACTGCCCATGCTTGCTTTTGCCCTGGAATGACAATGACTTGCCTTCCTCTGGACTGGCTATTAGGGAAAGATATACACACACACAGTTTCCCTCTCTCCACTGTTGATTTCTCCCTACTTCCCTCTCTCCCTCTTCAGGAACAGAGACATGCTTCAGGCTGGGTCTGGGAGAAGAACAGACAGGGATAGGCCTTTGAAAGAACAGTATTGTGAAGTCACATTCTTCCCAAATGTGAGCGGGAGCCAAGTCAGTAGCTGTCGGAATTACCCCATGAATCATACCCATTGTGATGCCTACTCCAAGATGAGAACATGGAAAGGAATTAGGTAAGGCTAGTCTTATCAGTCCTCCAACATGGACGTGTGTCTACAGTGACAGGGTGACGTTCCTGCGACCGTCAATCAGAAGAATTCCTCCACTGCCATATGTTGTTACTTAAGGGTGTGCTTCTGCAGCCAAGCAGAGTGTGCTTTTCCATACACGCCCGTCTTCCTGTCTGTGCACTTCCTCCCTTTGCCGTTACCCAGAGATCTTTGTGGTGGGTCCTGGAGTTCAGGCAATATTAGGTTGCACCTCTTAAAACATGTCAGCTTTGTGGTGAAAATTAAAGAATGGAAAAAATGATGAAACGTAATGTTTTATTGATCCTTTTCTTCAAGTTTCAACTGTTAAACAGAGAGAGAGAGAGAGAGAGAGAGAGAGAGAAAGACAGCGAGAAGCGAATGGAAAGACAGTTTCGGAGGAGGCGTGCGAGCAAGGCCATCGTCACTCACGAAGGGTGGTTTTTCGACAACTTGGATTTATTAAGTATGGCGAATTTGCATGGAAATTGTGTTACCTCCAGTGTCTGACTCACTGTTTGGTCTAAACAGCGGCACTTTGATTTAAAGGAGCGAATGCTGAGCTGGAAGTTTTCAGGGTTTTACAGTCAAACCTTTGTTTTTGCTTCTCTCCTGTTTTCACTTTCACAAGTTCGTGTTTTGATGAGGAAAAAATTATTTTTACGAAGACCTCCAGTGGAAACATTAAAACACATGTTGAATATTAGATACACAGATACCTTGTTAGGAGGCCCCAGACTGCACCGCTGTATCTTAACGGCAGGCCTGGAGAGAGAGAGATGCGAGCGAGATATGACAAATGAACTGTGTTCTGCAAGTTGAAAGAGAAATGTGTTTGTCATTTTAGTTACAGAGGATGAAAGAGGGAGAAATCAACAATGAGGCAGTGTAATCTAAACCACTTTACAATGGAAAGAGGCATGGTCTCTCCCAGGATATGAGAGGGGAGAAAAAGGTTAAGGAATAATCGACTGGACCGTTCAGATTTGAAGACATATGAGCTGTATGTCCACAAAGAGCTCCGTCCTCAAGGAATCTGATGATGGATGAGCACAGTGCCAAAAGAAAAAAACATTCTGAATGAAGTAATAGTGCTCTGAACAGCAAAACACACTGGCAGGAAATCTCATGTCAGCATTCTCCACAGACCCCAAAAACACAAGAGGAGAGGAATGAGACAGGGTGGAAGGAAAAAGAGAAGTTAGGGATTCTCTGAACTCAGAGACACTCTTCAAAACTGTGCATGTCTACGCTCTGGGCTGCTGTCTGTTAACAATCGAGGGAAGGAGGTGGTCTATATGTGCTAGTCATTGGTGGATCCTCATGTGGTCCTCCCTATCTCACTAAGAGGAAATGCACCACATGGGTGCATTACAACTTTTAGACTGCACAGTTTACAGGGTGAAGACAGGTGCAGATACAGGATAACAAGAAAGGCAAAATGATTATTAGATACTAAAAGTGAAGGCTAAAGGGTAGTACTCTTCTTAGTTCTTATTGAGGTAGTTCCTTTTTCCTCATTAATGTATACAAGGGACCCCATATTGACAAAAAATACAGAATTGATTTTTGTAGATTTATTAAAAAAGAAAAACTGAAATAGCACATGGTCCTAAGTATTCAGACCCTTTGCTGTGACATTCATATATTTAACTCAGGTGCTGTCCATTTCTCATCCTTAAGATGGTTCTACACCTTCATTTGAGTCCAGCTGTGTTTGATTATACTAATTGGACTTGATTAGGAAAGCCACACACCTGTCTGTATAAGACCTTACAGCTCACAATGCATGTCAGAGCAATTGAGAATCATGAGGTCAAAGGATCTGCCTGAAGAGCTCAGAGACAGAATTGTGGCATGGCATGGAGTTTGCAAAAAAACACCTGAAGGACTACAAGATGGTGAGAAATAAGATTCTCTGGTCTAATGAGACCAATATAGAATTTTTATAAAGTTAATGCATAAAGTTATATGTATACATTGATTTAAATCAAATGAATTGATTTCAACAATTATTCCTAGGACAATACCCTGTTTCAGTAGCGCAATATGAGTTTTATGGAATTCTGTTCCTGTTCACTAAGTTGACATATCTAGAGAGCTATAAAAAATAAAAGGGCACAGACACCGGATCCTAAAAACAACAGTTGTGTGCAGGGAGTATTTACTGCTGGAAGGCAAATCTCATTATGATCAGAAATTTTCAGAGGTGCAGGTACATCACAGCCTTTGTTATTTAGCCTCATTCTGTAAGGAAGCTTTCCTGCTGTCTCATTCCAGACAAAGCTGTTTTTTCCTGTTACTACTGCAATAAAAAATTATAGGAACCATCCTTCTAGCAGGCAAATTTTCACAAGTTAATGGTCTCAAAATTGAGCACAATGAATGAACAGAGACAAATCTGTGTCTGAATTTACCATGGCAACCGCAGAGAAGTATAATTACCCCTTTTCTTACCTGGCGCCTTCCCACAATGCTCTGTTTTAAAGGGCAATAGCAGGTCAGCACAGATCTAGAAATGACAGAATAGCTTGCCAATTTTACAGCAGTTAAAAGTAAAATCAGAGAAAGCAAAGTAGTATTCAATGACAAAAAAAAAATCGCTGGTTTGTGGAGAGATGTGTATGTAAATTGCATTGTTGGGTTTTAGTGGAATATGCTATGGTAATGCAGCAGTGCATAGAACTGTCAAAGTTACACTCTGCACTATATATGCTCTGTAAATATGTATATATGTGTACATAATTATGAAAAACATACATAATTCTGTAACCTAGTTTTTACATAAGAAGCTTTTCTGCCAGACACTATTCATTTCTGCTTGTGTATTTTTGAGGCTGTTGTTTACTTCTTACAGCCATCAAAGGATTTTGATGTACTGGATTTGTCTTTGAACACCTTGAGCATCCTGTGTTGCAGCAATCTCAGACCAAATATTCCAAGGGTCAGACAGGGCCAGAAAACCATACAGCATTTTTGTTTTATTATAAAAAAACTAAATCTATATATCTCTCTTGTCCTTTTTTTCCAAGAGCTTTCCCCTCCGGCCATTTAGTGCCTGCCGTGGAACAAAAGTATTGATTCTGTTTCTAAAACTCAGCCTTTACACAAGACACTAATCCCTGCTTAATAACAGAAACTGAGCAAAGGTTATTTCTTTGTGGAAAATGCTAAGAATGATCTGATAGCGGAAATGTTGTGACAGTATCAGAGCATACAGTATATTAAAAAAAATATTTACATTAGATGCACCATGTTCAAAGCCACCATGAAATCATTATTTACGACATAAAAGATGCATAGCAATCATTTCAAATCTGAACCGGAAGGGTTTGTGTGAATCCATATTAATTATCATCTGATGTCAACTCATTCAAAGTATGTGCATACAACAATCACATAACTATTCTCTACATGAACAAAAACAACATTTGTTACTATATAAAATAATTGAAGTATACACATAAAACAAATAAGGATAAGGGTATGAATACTTATGCAATGGATTTTTTTATTTTTTTTTCAATACATTTTTAGAGATGTACTGTTATGGTGTATAGGTTGTAGATAGATGTGATTTTTTATTTTTTTTTAAGTTGTCGGTAAACTCATTCTTTTTAATAAATTATAGATTCATAGCACGAGCCACCATTCAGAGCCATTTAGGATGGATTCCTTTGCTGAGCTTTTTATGTGTTGATTCAAAAGAATTCATTTAATTGCGCAAATTATTCCAATGTATATATTTTACTAGGTGTCTAATTTGTACGAATTAGAAAATTTTAGACGATTTCTGGGACTGTTAAGTTTAGGGGTGGGGTTAGGATTACAAATTTGCCACCTTGTAAAATACATAAAATTTTTCACAAATCATACGAAGTGGAGGAAGTTAGGGCATATGACTTTCTATAAATTAGCCACCTTCTTAAATTAATACAATTTTCTGTGAAATAAGGTTGGAATTAACAGTTTGATTTAGATGCTTTTTGTCAGTGAATCGTTCAGATATGTTCTCAACTGACTCTCTCACTGAACTGCCAGTCATTTTTTTGCTGAGTCCAATTAGAAATAAATTTGTAATAAATGTATTAAATTTGATTTACATTTATGTTTAGACAAGTGTGTTTACTATGAAGCCTGACCTTGGTCTCATGAAAATGCATATAAATAGTACGCCAAAAACTCAAAAATGGACATATGATACGAATTTTTTTACAGTGCATATGTTACACAGTTTTTGCCTACATAAAATGCAAATCCATCCCACATCCATAATACAACCTATCACATAGCAAAAGCACGCCATCGTTATCGCTTTTGTTTGCCGTGTTTATACGTACTTTCATAAGATCGGGTTACAGCTGAAGGTTTGTTTCCACAATGAAATGAGGAAATAAAAAAAGGTGATTTAAACTTCTCACATTTCTCACAATATAGACTTTTTTTTTGTTTCGTTTTTGAATTGCAAGATATAAACACTGAAATGTAGAATTGTGAATTGAATGTAGAATTGAAAATCCGAATTGTGAAAAAAAAAGTCACTGGTTGCTATATGACAAAAAGTCATTTACACTGCGTATATAAATAAATAATGTTATTCTAGAATGATACTAATATATTTATTAATACATATTTATAATAATGAGTGTTTTATTTAATCAAAAAATCATTGCAGAAACATGCAGAAATATCATTTCACATGATCATAAAACGGCAAGGACCATCTAACCAATTGAATTGGGCCATATTTGATTTCAGAGCTGCTACAGAGGGAGATATTTTCAGAGAACAATTAATTATTATATTCCAGACTGTCATGCAAAGTTGTTGCATGACTTCAGAAGACTAGGAATATAAAAGCAAAGTCTTTTCCCCCCCAAATTCATTAGAGTTTAATATCCCCTCGAGTGGAAGATGTACTGCAGGTATTTACTTTATTCATGAGATGATCTGATGTGAAGGCTTTGAATGAATTATAGGGCTGAAGTTCTGCTGGCGTGTCTGTCCGTAGCATGTGTTTGCCCCGGGTACAGAGCTGCTCTCTCCTCAGGCACGTGGAGGTTGTTCTGTCGGTGAGCTGCTTCCGATGGTCTCTCCATATTAACTGCAGGATACTTCAGTTGGGTCTTTGTGTTTGTGAATGTGCTGAAGTGAACCGCAGAGCAGATCTCAGTGCCGTGTTCGTTCACACATATGTTTGGTTCACGTGTGCCAGTAGATGCCTCCAGACCTCTGGCTCCATTTGTGTTTTGCAAAAATGCATTCTTAAAATAATATAAATATGTTATTTGCTTTTGTCTTTGAAATAATTATAACATTTAAAACAACTTCATTTAAACGGCAAACAAATTGAATTTCGGTTAATTCACTAAAACCTGTAACCACTAGAAAACTGCACCACGTTTTTTTCATTTCACTTAAAGGCATTAGAAGTCATTATTTTAGATTAGCCATATGGACATTTGGGCACATTCCCAGGTGCACCACATCCGAGGACCATGGTGCAGGACTGTATAAATGTTTTCATAACAGAAAACGTGTTGCTGTGGCCAAAGACACCCCATTAAATCAAATAAAATGGAACTAGTTTCTCTTGCAATCAAATTGTCAGTGTCTCAGACTGTGTCTTAAAAGCAAAAAGTAAAAGTAAGTTTAAATGTTTCTGAAAAGAAGTTATGCTCACCAAGGCTGCATATGTTTACAGAAATACAGTAAAATAGTAATATTATGAAACATTACAATTTAAAATAACGTTTTTTATTTGAACTATATTGTAAAATTTTATTTATTCCTGCAAAAATGAATTTTCAACATCATTACTCCAGTCTTTAGTGTCACATGATCTTTCAGAAATCATTTTGCTCAAGACAAGTCTTTTTATTATCAACATTATGTTGTGCTTCTTAATATTTTTGTGGAAAACTGAATAGATAACTATACACTATTTCAAGTTAAGTCACTTTTATTTGTAAAGAGCTTTTAACAAGATTAGAGATTGTAGCAAAGAACTGAACATTATTAAGTAGGAACATAGAGTGATGGTAATGTATAACAACGAGATTAAACTCTGTAATCAAAATCATAAGTCCCCAACTAAGCAAACCAGAGGCGACAGCGGCAAGGAACCAAAACCCCATCCGTGAGAGAATGGGGAGAACCAGGCTTACAGTAGTTGGGTCCAGTTCTCCTCTGGCCGGACACCCAGCACCTAATTTCCAGTTCAATTTTAAACAAATGTTAGATTGTGTAAGGAAATATAGTGTGTGTGTGTGTGTATCTGGATCCGGCGATCTGTCCACGAAGCTCATCTAGGTGTTCTGGTCTCCAATGAAGATCATCTCTTTGTGCTGGTACACCATCTTATCTGGATACAGACTGAGGAACAGAATAAGAGAGAGACAGACTAATATTAGCGTAGAAGCCATTCTTTTTTCGATGTAATGAGTACATTGTGTGTTTAGGGAAGTGTTCCTCGTTCTGGCTGATCTAATTAATGCTGTCTAAAAATCCTTTAACGGATTTGATTAATAAATGTGTATTTTCTACACAATAATCTTCCTTAAAAAAGACCTACCCTGGTTAATTCTTTAGATCAGCATTCACTGCCTTTCGATCTATGCATCTGCCCACTGGCTTAATTTTAGAATGATTTTAGAATGTGCTTAAACCTCACATCACAAGTAAAGAAATTGTCTCATCTGTATTGGGCCTTTTCAAAGCACAGGCCTTCACATTCAGATTTCCTACCAATGAATCCAAAGCTCATTTACCCTCTACTATCAGCCTTGAATGAAGATGTTGGCGCACTAACACAGACCACATGGCCCTCAGCAGCCACCCGTCTCTCAGCAGGCTCCATTAAAACCCAGCACTAATGTCCCCCCACAGGAAGCACAGCAGAGGACAAGTGCATTTAATCAGATTATACTGAATATTTTTTGTGTCCTAAATTGGATTAGATGGTGTATATTGGTTTGGTCTCACTTCACAGTGACATTTATACAACAGTACTATTATAATTATGTCACAGATGTCTATCATAAGATGAAAGGGACACAGAAGAGTTGATGTATGTGATTGTAGCACAAAGATGTGACTGTTCAAATACGAGATGAATCATGTAGCAAGGATTTGTACAAGTTATTTCTGTGGCATAGGGCACAGCTTTGATGACTGATTTATTTGTGTCCTTAAGTTATGTTCTGAAGAGTTAAACTACAAAGAAAGATGTTTTTGTACTGTGTAGTTTGTGAGGGATCTCTCCCTTACATTCTGAGGTGGTATATACTGTATATCAACAAGAGAGACAGCTAATGACCATAATCAGCCTTCATCCCCACAGTCATAAAAGCAGGGACATTACAGTGCTTTGGCTTTGAGGCCTTATTGGTTCTCTGTGTGAGTATTGTTTGGAAATGTCAAAAGAATTCTGGCATGGCTGGTAATTTACAGAGGAGCAAATGTAGGGTGTTTTCACAAAATCGCTTTCTTTTGGCTGTTGAAATCTTGACAAAAACATGGTTGATAAACTATAAAGTAAATTATTACAAATAGACAAGCTTGCTAATTACGACCTGCATACTAATACTGATGAATTTATTTATTTATTTTAAAGGTGACCGTATTAACCTGTCAGCCAGGACAGACAGTCCTCCGACAGCTGGAACAGGGCCTGAAAAACTCTGATCTGATTAGTCTGCGCAGGCTTCTGGTGGTTCACATCACATTACAGCAGAGTCTCTCAGACAGATCTCCAGCCTGTAGTCTTGATACACCATCTCCAGAAGGAGACCAAGAAGGTAGGATAACAATATTTAGTTATAACCTGAAAGATATTCTTAGTCAAGAGACTGAGAAGGTAGTTGTGCAATGGCCTTTATACCTATCATCTAATATAGTCATTATGATCTTCAACATCTGCAAGGCATGTTTTATACATTACAACAAGGAGTCAGATACATACCACAACAAATCTCAATTCAAAAGATGTTTTGCATGATGCTTTGTACTGTCTACGATTCTCTGAGCACTCGCTTGTTTTCTGCATAATTTCTTTAATTAAAGTTTTGTGGTTGGGATTTCATACCACAGACTGAGTAAAATGATATTCTCAAGGTGAAAGAGTAAACGTGGCATCAATTAAAAAAACAGCCAAACATTGAAATCTCTGTGTGATCTGCTAGTTATTAATTTACAAATCAAGGGATGTAGGGGAAGATGGGGGATTTATGTCTGCACATTTATAAACAACATGAAATTCCATCTTGCATTGTCAAGTCAAATCAAGTCACTTTTATTTATATAGCGCTTTTAAAAATACAGATTGTAGCAAAGCACTGAACATTATCAAATAGAAGAACAGAGTAATGGTAATGTATTATGACGAGAATTAAACTTTATTTATCAAATGCAGAGACGGTCTCTGTAGTCAAGA
>JAUCNO010001053.1:3442177-3453990 GCA_032353835.1 Enteromius viviparus
TCCTGTGAAGACGTCTTCTGGATGTCTATAAATTACGTCTAATAGACGTGTTCTAGACCACTTTTTGCTCACTGGGTCTGGAATGATATGAAGTAACAAACTGAGACAGACTCAATCCAGAAGAACTGTGGCAACGTCTCCAAAATGCTTCAACAAAACCTACCTGGAAAGCTACCTGAACTATGGGCAAGTGTACCTCGGAACAAAAGCTGCTTTACCAAAATCTGTAATACCAAATATTTATTTGATTTAGTTAATAGAAGTCAATTTAGTTAATTGTTAATTATTTTTTAAAGTATTCTCATTTAACAGCATTTATACATGGACATCTAAAACTTTGAACAGTACTGCAGCTTTCCAGCATCTTGGAAAGCTACAGTATTTTTTTAAGCATCTTGGAGAAGTCACAGTTATTCTGGATTTAGTCTCAGTTTGTCCTGTTTCTTCATATCATTCCAGACAGACTGGATGATGATCAGATCAGATCTCTGTGTGGAGAAATGGCTGTTGCCAGACTCTTTGTGCAGACAATAATCTCACTGCGTTATTACAATTAATTACAAAAATAATGTTTGGAAATATACTGTTACATATGCAGTAATGCTACCTGGAAAGCTACAGTACTGTTCAAAGTTTTAGACGCTTGTGTAAAAACGCTTTAAAATGAGGATGCTTTCAAAAATAATGCCATAAATATATATAAAATATAATATATTTTTTATAGTTAAAATTTAATATTTACTTTTAAGTATTGTCTTATAAATTTGCATAATGTTAAAAAAAATATGTTAAAGAAAGTAACATTTTAAAAAGTCTGCTGAAGAAATATGTAATTCATGTTAATTATTTGAAATAGTACCTTCGATATTATGGTGCAAACGTAAACATACTTGGAAAAAAAAATAACTACGTGCCTTACCTCCAACACTAAAGCAATAATTGCTTTTGTGGGCTCTTGCCAAGTTTTCTCTAGCTCTCCTTTCCTAAACCATCTTCCTAACTTGCAATGAAACTATTTGAAATTTCTATCTCCTTATGGAGCCTGGAGGCCACTGGAGAAAAGAAGCCACAGTCTCCCAAAGCAAGATGAACAGTCCATGGGGCAAGGTTTACATACCAGCAGAGGTCCTCATCAAGGACCAGACAGAAGACATGGCCTTGCTCACAGTTTGCACATACAAACACGCCCCAATATGAAGACACACCCTGACACGGTCTGTCTTCTCCACATTCCATCTCTGCTGGTTGAAGTCTGACATGTCTTCAAGCATCTGACAGATATTTTAGGCTTAGCAGAGTTATTTGCCTAATAAAGTATCTTGATCAATCAAAGCAAGCTAATCCTTAACCAATATGGGCAAACAATTAAGCCAGTTTTTTGCACATTGAATATTATATATTCAGTCTTGGCAAGCGTTCTTTATGCATATTTGGCCATGCAAGACTGCTTTACATTTTAAAGTGAGTACACAACGCGCTGTGTGCTTCCTTTTAGAAGCAAGACCTCCTGGAAAAACGTCTCCTGGAAAACTTCTATCCAAAAGCATTGGTAATGGTCTGGATAGCTCTGAGGAGAAGCAGAACAAACATGTATTTTCATTGGCACACTGCAGGCACATTGTGTGGGGCATGCAACTCTACAGACCCCAGGCGATTGAAGTTTCATCCAGAACATGATGTCATTGGATAAAATGTGGCATTCTGTATGACTGTTAAACAGTTGTATCCCTACACTGCAGAGATCCCAGTATCAAAAACTGATGGTGTAAAAGACAAATTTATGGGTTTGATCATCTCAATTTTACAATCATGAAACTTGGAATCATGGAATAATACAATCTTTATTGTCTAGAAGTCATAATTTATCTGCTAGTAGTTGTAGCCGGGTGGTTACACATTTGCGCAATTAAAGGAACAGTGCATCTAAAAATAAAAATTTCATAATTACATACTTACCCTTACTGTTCATCATGCTTACCTCCTTTTTTTTCTTCCGTAGAGTGAACACATAGAACCTTTATTTAGGAAATGTTTTCATGGTCATGTATCCCACATTCCAAGTCATGACTTTTTGTAAGGAACACACCAACATTTTAAAATTATAAATTCTGTCATCATTTACCCATCATTTCAAACTTAAATTTCATTCTTTTTTCGAACATAAGATATTTTAAAGTTGGTAACTAGGCAGTTTTGACTGCATTGACTGAATAAATAACATCACTTTTAAGAGATTGTTTATTGATAATCTTCAGAGTCAGTGGGATTGACAAATCAGTCTGATTCATAAAGAAAAAATTCAGTTCACTGAAAAGTACCAATGAACGACTCATTCAAAAGTGAACATTCATTTATGCAATTCAATCCAGTCAAGTAAATAAGGCAAATTGCTCATGTTTCTCATTTGTTAGCCACTTTGGATGAAAGTATCTGTTAAACACATGAATGTAAATGTTTAAAGACAAACTCAACTCTCAAACAGATTCATGATCAAAAGGATAATTTGGCACTGACTACAAAAACTTGAAAACTGTATTGTCTTGAGGCACTCACTTGAATCGCCAGGCATTCCATGACTTGCATTTCAGATAAAGAAATGTTTTAGCGAGGAAGGGGAGCTCCCGAGATTTGACTGAAACATCATCCCCTCGTTCAGGTTGTTCGTGAAGCTCAGCAGCCTGTTTTCAATATTGTTGTAGCACAGTTGCCAAGAACAGGAACACACCTGAGTAAATACACAGCACGCTTTCTCCCTCTTACTCCCTCTCCTGAGCGCAGATGAAGAACTATTGGCGCTATGATGCAGCCGGTTCTTCAGTCTTCATTCTTCTTGCTGTCAGTTCTGTTAGGCTTGGCGATTAGCACAGATCCATCTCACTACAGGGCATTGTCTGACCAGACAGCAGCATATCTGCTCCGATCCAGAGGCCCAGCATACTGTACGGCATGAAATCACTTTGAATCTAAAGTATCTCACTCCATCAATCTGCTCTCATGTCAGAGAACATGTCTGGGCCTCCTTATCTCATGATGAAGTCTTAGGGCTTAAAGGGATAGTTCACGCAGAAATGAAACTTCTGTCAGCATTTATTCACCATGTCGTTTTCAAAACTATATGATTTTCTTTCTTCCATAGTAGGCAAAACATACAATAAATCATTAGCAGAAGGTCAAAGCAGGGTTTTTTTCCTTACAAGGAAAGTGAATGGTGACTACAGCTGTTAAACATGATTGCAACTTAGATTTGACTGTACATAAAGCTATCTTAGACTTCAAATTGATTTATGCTATTAAGTTATTGTGATCTTTTTGGAGACTGCTGATGTACACCACATAGAAGAAATCAGCGTTGATTCTTCACTAAACATTTTTGTCTGTTCTAGGTATACAGTAGTAGTGTTATCAAACGTGTACCAAGACAATACTGAAATTTGAAAAATATGATGATGCCAGGTACTGCCTTCAAATGCTACGGTGTATTTTTTTGTGAACAATAAAATTGTTGTAGCACCAGAACTCTGTAAAAAGCTTTACGGGTTTCTAATTATACATTTTTTTTAAGTGTTGAGCACTGTAAGCAATCACAGACAGTCTGTTAAGCATGTCATGGCAATGGCCAATCAGATGTGTTTAAATAATACCACTCAAAACACTGAGTATTTGGTTACAGCAAGTTCGTTAAGTTTGGCATGCTTCATTGATTATAACAAGTTTTTACAAGAGTAAGCTCACACTAAACTAAAGTGACTGACAGCTTCAGTGATTAACACCCATTCAAAGTAAGAACAAAAGTCATGTTTTGCATGTTGCTAAACACAATACAAATATTTGGCAGTTACAAATGTACGTACAGTAAAAATAGATGTAATAGTGACAGATGAATGCTAATGTTTTGTTCATGTATTTAATTACTATTACCATTAATAAATAACTAATTTAATATTTCAATCTTATTTTAAATTTTCTTATTTACAAAAGCTGTTACTGGGGTGGTACCCATTCAAAATTTACTATGTGCAATATATGTGCAATTTAGGCACTAACATCTATTTTTTAGGTACCAAGATGCACCTTTCAGAGGTAATATATTTTTTCCTGATTTTTTTACTACGGTCCCCTCAAATTTAGTAGGGTAGGTCTACTGGTAACTACTGAAACTTTTGTATTGTAACAACATTAGAAGACCAACAGCGAATAAGAGATGACTAACCCTTTAAAAATAGTCAAAAACACATCAAGTGTCCCTCTGAGCAGCAGAACATTTCAAGAACATCCAAGGTTGGTTGAAAGAGCAACTAGTGGAAGTGATTGCCAGTTCCACTCATGTCAACAACATTTGTAACTAAATGTAGAATCCATAACCTTCTCAGCTGCACAGTGGGGCCTCTCAGTCTGAATGACATAACCCTGTTCGCCTGTAAACCAGAAAAAAGAGAAACAGAATTGTTATAATGACTGTATTGGTGGCCCTCTCTGCCTCAGAGTAGGATTTTGGCTGAAATACTAGGCTGCGTTGGAGGGCCAGTGAGTATTAGTGGTTCCAGTAAAGTGCTC
Source organism: Enteromius viviparus (assembly GCA_032353835.1). Lineage (NCBI taxonomy): Eukaryota > Metazoa > Chordata > Actinopteri > Cypriniformes > Cyprinidae > Enteromius > Enteromius viviparus. Next base: position 3,446,732 of record JAUCNO010001053.1, read on the forward strand.
TGGGAGCCAGTGTGTTTCGTATCTGACTTCTCTCTCCCGGTTTCTAGTTCTTTTTCTTGCAGGCTTGCTGTTCGTTGATGGGGAAGGAATTGAGGTTTTTTATTTATTTATGGCTCTTTTTATACAAAGGCAGCCTGCTCCAGAGTTTTATAATGGAGGTGAGGTACAGGCTCGCCCATGTCACACCACCAGACCTCTGTAAAATTTTACAGTATCCCACCATGTATCCATGGAAATCTGGTTTCAGTGACGCAAGGCTCATGAGAACATTATTTACTAACATGATTGCAGGGAGGTGGTTACATTGGAATAATCACAGAACTGTTTCTCCAAAGTGGGGTTCTTTTTAGGGTTAAGTGCATCACTTAAGAAGACAACAACATTTGAACAAGGTCACAACCTTCACTTTAAATGACGCATGCTTACTTGTAAACTAGCACAAAAACTGTAACAAATTAAAGACTTGAAAACTCGAAAAGAAAGAGTAACCAAGAGAGCAGCAAAGTTCAATTTAACTAAGAAACTTGGCTTTACACAGAGAATACTGCTTTTCGTGCCTAATTACGACACATTTTACATCCAGTTTTAAACATGACTTCATTTCATTTTGACGGTACATGCCATAACAAAACCTCCATCTTCCTCACTGAAGATCTCACTCTGAACCATGTTCATTTTCCCTTCTCATCTCCACTTTCCCCACTCTCTTTTCTTTACCCATCTGGCTTTTATAAGAGCCAGACCCCTATGGAAGCATATTAAAGCAACACAACATGAACGGCAGGAGAGGTAAATGGAAGGTAGTGAAGTCTTTTGAACCTCTGTTACATTATAACCCTCCTAAACACATCCAGCTGGCCAAAGTTCAGGGAAGACATAAAAGGGGCTTTTGCGTGTTACCTCGGAGAATGATAATAGCCAAGTACCACTAAAACTACTGAGACACTTCACAATCAAAGGAACGACTCCCCACACTTATTACTGGCTGCTAATGGGAAGTCTATATGAAGGAAAGCTCTATGTGAAAGGATGTCCATCTCATAACACGGCCAACAGCCATCGTAAAGGAGAGGAAATTTTCTGTGAAAGCGATTAAACCCAATTAAACCAGGGTCAATTAAATTTCCAAAGAACAGGATTTGTACTAATTTCACATGACAATGTCATTTTGATGACAGTACAGAAGCTACAAGTAAAAAGCAGCTTTGATTTTGGATCATGTCAGCCACATGAAGCCCAGAGTTCGAGATTGCAGATGTAGTATCTATATCTTTATTCTCACACACTGCAAAACCACAGATCTGTTTGAATTAGCATTGAGAATGTTGAAACCTCTAGTCTTCTACCATATGGTCTGGTTTGGGTTGTCTGTTTGGAAAAAGACAAAAAGAAAGATTAAAACAGAAAGGGGAGAGCAAAACAATTTGCATGTTGTTAGTGTGATGATAGACTCTATCGATGGTGAGTCTTTGCACGTTTTGTGTGTGTGTTTGTGCGTCTGTGTATGCAGCTTATGTTTGGGTCATGTGTTTTCTGTGGTTCCAGTGTGGAGCTTCTACCACACACAGTAAATATGAGCTTGTGGTGGGACTGCAGGGTTTGAGGAATGCTCTCATGTGGTAGGGCCACTAACCACCATTGACAAGAGAGTCAAAAGTCTTTCGTCATCACTGCTGGCCGGTGACATATGACAGACGTGGAGAGCCTCTATATGGATAGTGACTAGATCAATTTAATGCATCCTTTCTGATTGGAAGCATTAATTACTTACTGACTTACTGAGCACAGAATGGTAGTATAAAAATAGTATAAACATATTTATTAAAAATCTATTCATCCACCATTCATGAAAGGACATTGGGTCCCACTTTATATTAGGTGGCCTTAATTTAATGTACTTATATTTAAAATAATCATTTGATACAATACACTTATTGTATATGTACATGTTTTTACATTGTACAGTACTTATATTTTTAAAAATATCTATATGTAATTGCATTTGTAACTAATTTTTGTGTTTACATTTAGAATTACACTGTTGACGTATTCCTTAAACCTTAACCCACCCTTACCTACCCAAACTACCAAACCTGTCCCTAACCATACCCATATCCCACCTCAATAGCAGCAGAAGTGTTTTCCAATAAAATATAAACACAGTAAGTACATTGTAATGTACTTATTTTTGACATAAGTACATAGTAGTTAAGGCCGCCTAATATAAAGTTTGACTAGACCTTGTGATATAATCTGGTTGGACCTGAATCATAAATGTTAGCTTAAAAAGGCATTTATTTTGTTGTTGTTTTTTTAACTTTGGGATCATCAGAAGAATTCACAGAGCTGTAGGTGCTACACATAGCCAGAAACAACACAAGATTTGATAAATCTCCCACCATTTAACTGTTATCATAGTTATTCTGGTCGTTGGCAACATTAGCTTTAAACTGATTATTTTCAATAAAAGCTCTTTTTCATAGTAGGCCTATATCAAAGTCAAAATTCCATGTGATACAATACCCATTGAAAGGAACAAACATAGAAATGCATTTCCCAAAACTGATATTTCCCAGAAGTGGAGAAAACTATATTTCTAGTTTAACAAGCAACGCTGATTAGTGGTTGGTCTGAGATGAATATTTCCACAGCCACAACATCCAGAGATGGATGTGAATGGAAAATAGGTGGGAATGAAAGAAAACATAAGGGGGAAAGTCAGGGATTCGTAACCCATGCCAAATCCAGCGCTTGTAGTGATAAGCTCTCGGTATGCTTGGTGAATTCATCAATAAAATCTCAACTTCAGAACTTCAGGTCTGCCACAAGGAATGAGAATTTGTTCCAGCTTCACCCCTAAAGATAAAACATGTGGACATATTTTAAGCATTCCCTGATACGTCTATCAGTAAACCTCAGGCTAGCACGTCAACTGTTTAAATACATTATCCAGACATCTTAGAGAATGGAGAATGAAATACTGGGCTGGTGTAGTTGACCTTGTGTGCCAGAGGTTCTGGGAAATGAATGCAAAAGGTGAGATAAAGCCCAGCATCTGTGCGTGTGACTGATGCCACACAGTGAGACAGCGCTCAGAGAGGAAAAGCAGCGCCCTTCTCCCCGCACATGGAACAATACAACAATGTGATCATATTTGTGATCGCTATCAGTGTTTGGGGTTAGACCCAGGAAATGCAGAAGAATAAAATTTTTTTGGATGACATGAAATCATGTCAGTTACCTGCAGATCTCATTCACAATGTTTCCTGAGCATGTCACAGTTTTGATGCTCTTTTAGAAAAAGAAATGAAGAGCAATTACCTGTGTTTGTTAGCTTTCAAATTTAAATGCTTCTTTGATTAATTATTATATTTGAAATAACAATAAATAATATTAAATATAACTTTAAAAAATAGGTATGATGACATTATATAAATATCTCCATTTAAAATACATTTATACTGAAAACAATTAAATAGAATTTTAAGTAAAATTACATTTAGCTGAATCTCAAAATGTACATATTCTAAGAGTAAGTTTGTAAGAGTAAGGCATGTTTGTCAGGACAAGCTCTGAATGTTGGCTTGACAACTTTATTTGGTACTAAGTTTAGTTTAAAAGTTGCACAATTCTTTTAAGTTTAAGTTTTAAAATTCTTGAAATGTGTTTTAAAAAATTCAACACACACTCTTTCAAATGAAACATTGACATTCCCAGTTTCCCATTTACACATTTCCTAGAAAGCATATTGAATTTCTTTGAATTGCTCTTTTGAATTGCACAATTGAATTTTACTAATTTTATATATTAGAGTGTGGCCAATTCTAATTCAAATTCCAGTTTATAAAAGAAGCCAATTTCAAAATTCTGTCCAATCCTGCCATCACTGCAATTACTGTAAAAGGAATGCTTTACTAAATTCCTGGAATGTGCTGCATAATGATTTTTCCACTTGCGTACAAGACAGATGTTTCTACGATCCCCGAGGCCAGATTGTGTCTGTTCTTTCCATATTTATGGCAGATCATATTTTTGCTTGATCATAATTACAAACGCTGATGATTACTTTTAACCTGTTCTAAAAGAACTGTGAATTCCAGCACGTTCTCACTCACAACTCCCGACACGAAGGGTCCTCAGTTGTTTTAAATACGAAACCCTTAGCGTCAATCAACATGCCGATGCAATTTTTTTCTTTTTTCTTTTATCATCATAATTGAAAGATATATTGGGTAAAAACAATGGGAGTAAGAATGTTTTGTGTATTCTGCAATAAATAACTAAATCAGCAATTCTACAACAGATCACTTTTGATGCTTAATATGATTCAGTGAGTTTCAGTTTCTCTATTTCTTTATTTTCTTGCATGTAAAAATGATTAGAAGCGGAAGGTGCTCTGCCACAGCTGCTAATCCAGTTTACTTTCTCTGAAACACCAGGTAGGATACAATCTGCCTTTGATAAGGGTTACTTATTGATTAAGAGATCTGAATGAATTCCTGCACGCTCTGATCCTGTTGGCTAGTTAAGAACAGACAGCATGAGTCCGCCCCATTGGTCAAGGGGACTCATGACATTAATTACACGCTCTGTTAACATTTGCCCCTAATGTTCAGTGTTCACAGGGTTAACTCCTTCCTGACAGTGAAGAGAGTAATAGGGCTTGAGGGGTCTATTTTCCGCTAGTCGGCCATGACGGATGTTCTGTGTCCACGCTGCACCCTCTGTGTTTGTCTGAGGGCCACGGTTAAGTGCTATATAGACAGAGTGGATCAGCGTCTCTCCAGGTGACAGGGAAAGAACTTCCATCAAAGCCTCTGTTAGCTCCAGCACAGGGCAAAACAAAGGAGTTTTCACGGGTCAGTTCTCAGGTTTATGCTGTTGTTTAGACCCTTGGAAAGGCCAAATGAGAGAAAGAGGGAGATGGATGTAAGAAAGCATGCAGTGACAGGATATTTCCCTCCTTCGGTGAGCTGTAGTGTAAACACAGTGTAAGCAACAGGAAGCTTCTCAGCGCTGTGTACAAGGCTGGACTCGTAACAGATGTCTTAAGAGGTGTATTGTACATAAGCAGACGTATCTCGAGGACCGCAGACCAGGTATTTGTTTAGGCTAACTGAAGCACTCCTGAGAGGAAGACTGTAACTATTTGTATCAACAAGCAGTCAGATTAACACAAGTGGGAAAACATTTCTAGGAAAAGGTGGGGAGGTTTAACTGGGTTGTCTTAACCAAGGGTCTTTAAACTTTTTGAAGCCACAGAGCAACAGATACACTCTCGGGAGCCCTTCTTAAATATTATGATGGATATACATTTCCTTTATAAAGGTCCATTTCAACTCCTTTTAGAAACAAGGGATTACAGAAAACAAATAATTTCACATATTAAATGCAAAAAAAAAGGAAAAATTAAGAATACAATAATCATAATTAATCTCATAGTTTCCCATCTGACTTATTAGTATTTATCAATAATAATAATATCTGTTTTATGTTTACATTTTTTCATGCTTAACATTATATCTTATATCTATGTTATTATTATTTACAATTTAATAATGACAACAATTACTATTATTATTAATTATTGCCATAATTGTTATTGTTATTTTTATTAATATTATTGAAACAGTAGGTGCTTTCAGAAGGTGCAATAAAAATGTTATTGTTGATATTTTTTTATCATTGTTAAAATTGTTACTACTACTATTGTTATTATTTTCATTACATTTTCAATTATTATTGCTCTTTCATCGTTTTATTATTTTACATTTGGAATATGACAAATAGTCCTAATAATAATACACAAAAAATGCAGATCTAATGTACAGCATGACATAAACTTATATCTCAGAATCCTAAACCACACACATTTGAAAGGAATAAACATGAGATATCACACTCAGACACACACCTGGTTGATCCTGGGTGGTGTTCTGGGAAAAAGTGAGCGTGGGTGGAGACTTGGGGAGGTTCCTTAAAGATAGATACAAATACACACATACAGCACATCTGCAGACGCTGCTCTCTTTGTATTAAGACACGACACGCCAGGAAGTGTTCGCCCAAATCTGTTATGACACGCTCACCATGGTGCAAATCCCACACACCCAAGAGAGGGGGAAACAACATATTTGCACCTTCATGAGGGCACACTGTGCATCCGCGGGCCACACTAAAGCTGCACCACTCAAGCAGAAATGGAAGCTTAAAAGGCATGATTCATATGCTTTTTCTTGGATGAAAATGTCATATAACAGCCACTAAAACCTAATGTGCTTGGCACTGAGCTTGAGCAGTGAGTTTGCAACTTCAATAAAAAGCAACTGTTTTCATTCATTGCTGGACTTAATGAACTCATATCTAGTGGCACATGATAACAATGTTTTATGTAGCTGTTATATTGTGAATTTACATGACGAAGTACAAGAAAATTTGATTTGATTCTTTTTATTCTTTGGAAAAAGACTTGTTTACACATTTTCCATTTAAGAGATTGCTATATTTCATATAAGTGGTTTTTACCATTACTACAGTATCCCTCATATTTAAAGTAAGGGGTTAAAATCCCTAAATCGCATTATTAAAGTCATCAAGAAATGGAAATTCTACTCATCTATTTTCATCTACCAATTTTAAATGCATTGGACCATTTTTTATCAAAATGTCATAAAAAAAAATTCTGTGATAAGTCACTTTTCTCTGATGACTTCATGTTAAAACAAGCAGATATAGAGGAGTATGGACAAGTTATAACTCTCATATATAGAATATCTCTTTTGGTTTTGAACATTTGCAACTGTTGTAACATCAACCCCAGTTTCTACACCAGGCTCCACCCCCGCTGGCACTCTACGTTCACAGTCACCGGATTATTATTCACCATCACCTGTTCTACACACCTGCCAGCCATTTCCAGCACTCAACAGCCCCATACTTAAGCACCCACCACACTTCAGACCATGTCCAAGCTCGTCTATACGAAGTGGACAAACTTACCTGTCATTCTTACCTCTAATACTTACCTGTTGTTGTTTACAGAATCCTCCGTGAAGTCTCTGTATCTCCTCAGTGTCTCCTAGCTCCTTCCCGTCTCCTGTGTTGTCTCTGTCTCCTGTGGATCCCGAAGTCATCAGTGTGTGTGGTGGTGTGCAACGGCTCTTGGAAACACCTGTGGATAGAAAGACTTTTGAGTTCCCTTATTTGAATACCCAGCAATGGATGAATTTATGTTTACTCACCTTTGTTACGATCTCTTG
>JAUCNO010001053.1:3454765-3469339 GCA_032353835.1 Enteromius viviparus
GTAAAGCTGCTTTGCAATGATATGTATCATGAAAAGCGCTATACAAATAAATTTGAATTGAATTGAATTGAATTAATAAATCTTGTTAACCCTGTTCTAGTTGTTTAGAATATTTGCTAGGTTGCATTGCTAGGTTTTGCATACTGGTCCAGGACAGAAGAGTCTTGGTGAAAAATTTGCACTGAAAAGGCATGGATAGCATTATTTTGTGCCTGATATTACTGAATATTGATTTCATTCTGGGAGGAAAGTATTAAAATAAATCATGCAAAGCGATTTATTTTACATCATATAAGTGTATATGACCTTCCCAATGATGAATACAGTAATATTAAAATGTGTCCTGGCCCTTGCAGGCTTTATAATGACAGTTGATATTTTGAAGTGCAATAAAGTGCAGTGTATAAACTGTAATCTATACCTTGCGCTACTTATTTTAAGTATGAATATTGCATAATAGCATAACTATTACATAATAATGTAATTTAGCTATATAATTATTAATATAACTGATTGTTTTCACCTGAAAGAACGGTAAACCAAGAGGTAATTTTCATTACTGGGTGAACTATCCCATTAAGATTAAATGCTGTTTTCTGTTGTTGTGCAAACAAAGCTTCATTATACACTATTTGCAGTGTACCTGGCATCCAACAATCACCATAAGCTTGGCACTTTTAATATAAAAAACACTCTTCTGCCAATTTTATCAATAATTTAACAATATCATTTGACATTTTTCAATGTGATGTGACAGGCTGCTGTAGCATAATCTCTTAATCTCTTTCTCTTTACTATCATGAAACAGACATGAATAAATAGCAAAAGATATGCAGAAAGAATTCAATAAACCGCTCAGTATAGTGATTCAAACTTAGAAAGAAGTTAAACAGCTTGTAAACAATGACACTTCATGTTGCATTTACCCCAGTAAAGCCATTAAATGTCAATAGAAATCTGTCAATGCCACAGAAACCACGTAGAATATATACACAAAAGATATCAACACATGCAACACACTAAAAAAGCATTCAGAATACCACAGCCCCCTAAAATAAATTCATAACAACGTGTTAGAAACAGCATTATTGTCATTTTGATCACAGAGACCGTTTCTGCATTCAATAAATAAAGTTTAATTCTCGTCATTATACATTACCATTATTACTCTGTTGTTCTATTTGATAATGTTCAGTGCTTTGCTACAATCTGTATTGTTAAAAGCGCTATATAAATAAAAGTGACTTGACTTGACTTTAATCAGTTTAGCAATGCATCTGTTAACCACCCACAGGGTTAAGAATCATTCACTAAAAAACTAGTTATTTATTATTCTATTATTAAACTATATTATTTCTTATATAGGAAGTGGATTGTAGAGAAATAAGGGTAAGATGCCACTCAAACTATTTTTAACTTTCCAAGGCATTGTTTGGATATCACATCTGGTCGGGGTTAGGGGCATAAAGCAACTCGCTGAACCTGTGTTTGTGTATGTATGTAAGTGTGTGAGCGTGTATGTGTGAGCATGTCCTGCCTCCAGTAAGAGTGGAAATCGTCCATTAGGATCAGAGACAAACAGTAACACACATACCCGCCCGAGGGACAGTGTAACTCATTCCAGAGCAAACAATGACAGCTAGAGGAGGCAGTCAAACATTTCTGGGCCTCATGTGACTGGGGCCTGTTCGTGGGGCTCTGCATTGATGCACGCTACGATAGACAGTCCTCCTAAACTACTAAATCAATGCAAAGTCAGCCAATCAACCTCCTTTGAAGTTCTCTGTCGGTGGGAGGATCTTGGAATCAATTTCAACGAAATTAATTTATGCCAAGCCCAAATTTTTGGAATTTTCCAAATCTTTCAATCAATTAAACAAACACACTGGAGGGTTTGCAGTTTGAACCTACTCACTCCATGAACCCATATGCCCCGAGTCTCAAAAACATGGCTAGAAAATATCTAAGGCTCAAGAACCTAAAGTGCACAGTTGAATATAGTAGCACATTTTTTTAAATAAAATTTGACACTACATGCTACATAATGTTGAAAATATAATATATTAGGGGTGGCTGGTGGAGAAACCTTTAAAGCAAAATATTGAAATATTTTGATTTGAGATATTGCATCAATATCTTTTTCTGGACAAGTATTGCAAATAATTGTACCATAAACTAAGCTTACAATAAAGAAAGTGATCATAATTTGAAAATTTATTTTAGAATGCATCACAAACATTTCTTGCAGTTTAAGGTAATGCAATTTTGTCAGCATACCACAAATGATATCACAATATGACAAATATCACAAATTATTCCCTCTCATGACTTTTATTTGAAATAGAAATATTGAAATAGACAGCCGCCCAGTAAACGCTGCCAGACGAGAGAGCAAAAGATTGCAGGAACTCTTTTCAGTAGATCAACCGTCAACCCTTAATACAGCCAAGGGGATCTCCAGCTCCGAACGGCAAAGGCTCTGAAGCGAAAAACTGCAAGTGCATTACACTCGTGCCCTCTTATACTCACGTAGTGATGAGGTGCAATCAAGTGCACACAAATATTCAATTCTTTTGTATAAAGCTCAAAGGTAATTGGTCTCTCTGGAATGTTCTCATAATGTTCACTAAAAACAGTTTTACAACAACATTCTTAGAAAGTTATTGAAATGCTATTGATATAATTTCTAAATTAATAAATCCTTTTTTTATGATGTTATTATAAAACATTTTGAGAACAGTATTTATTTTTCAACTCAAAATATATTTGTGATGTCATCTCAAAAGATAATTAGGTTAAGCAGCTTGACAGCTTGCAACGTGGTCACAGATAATAACAGGTAAGCATTCACACTTCATTACTGTTTAACCCTCTGGAGTCCAGGGTGATTTGGGGGCCCTTGAAATGTTTTGACATGCTCTGATATTTGTGCTTTTTTTAGCTACTTATAACATATTATTGACCAACCTGTATTTTTCTTGTAATTAGAACTTTTAATCTTCGACCCATATAAGACACACATTCAGTATATGTACATATATACACATTACACAAAAACTTTTTGGATACAATTAATTGTTACCCAGCACTTATCATGTGTCCTTGCTAAATAGTATTGCAGAAAATATTATAAAAAAAAACAAAAAAAAAAACATTTTAAATCTTTAAATAGAATTGCAACTCACATAGCTAGAAACATAACTACTGTACTTAAATACAGAATATTCCTTGAAGGTATTTATCATGCCTCTGCATAACATGTTCCACATTAAGCCCATTAGCACAAGCTTATGAATTCTAGACATGTCACTAAACATTCAGTTCCGTCAGACAGGAAAATCAAACACTGAGCATTTGAGAACATCAGCTTTAGCGCTTGAGTCTCTCCACGCAAACCACTTTCTTTTTATGACACCACAACGTCTACAAATAACCCCTTAATTCCTCAGAAAGATATTGTCATCACTTTCTATCCAGTGACCTCATCCTTTTATCCCCACTTTTGGACTTTATTGAAAGTGTGAGGGTGTTTCCAGAGACTAATTATAAGAATGGGAGATGTAAAATAAAAGTGGAGAAGTTAAGCTGCATGTGTTTTTCCTGTTTCCAATGGACACACAAACCCTGTCTGCTGCTTTACAATGCTTTGTCCCGATAAGCCGCTGAATAAAAGCACAAAAGGAGAATTCATTGCTTGTTTTAGTGCACTATCAAATAGCTAGCTGCATTATGGCACAGTTTGCAAGCATAAGAAGCGTGGCACTTGAAGCTGATAGCAAAAAAGGTCCCCAGATGTGACTGCAGAGAAGTGGAAAAGCCAGACAGTCCCTCAGTCACCTCATTACACAGACCTGACGCATGTGGTCGGCGTTAGAGCTTCACGCTAATTGAAACAAATGACTGCGGGAGAAATGCTCTCTGTTATGCCTGAGTCGTGTGTACATGAACTGTACATTGCTAAGGTAACATGAGGACTAGCATGAATCATTGGAAGCAGACATTTTTGCATGTCTAGGATGGTCTTCTGTTTCTACATTGAGCTAATAACCGAATCACTGAGCGCAACATGAACTGAGAGGTTTGAAGTTCATTTATAAAAACAGAAAACAGCTCCGTCACCTCCATGCTGTCGTACGGGTGGGCCCCTTTAAGTGTGGGGGGTCCCATCAATGTTCTGGAGGATTCTGCATTTGCACCACACAAGCTTGTTTGGAGATAAGAAAATGTGCCACCAAGGACGAACTGAAACTCTGATGTCATTGCTGAATATGACAAGCACTGCCATATAAGAAACATCTAGAATGCAACACAGCTGAACAGCATTTCCAAATTATGCAATATCTTTATAACACTACATCACAAATCTATTCATGTAACCTAATTTTGTGACTGTAAATACATTTCTGAAAACCGTCAAATATGTTTCTGCAGGTACAATTTGCTGCAGTTTTAAATGAAAGCATCTACTTGGACGCTAGAGAGCTAGGGGAGTATTACAATCAACCAACAGCTTTCAAAACAAATGGCACCTTCCACATGTTCCAGCAGCGCATTATTTTTTTAATTCTTTTGATATTCAAAAATCAGTCACACGCTTCCCATTGTTACATGGGGTTACTTTAAACGTGCCGATAGTGATCCACTAACAGCTAATCAAATAGATATGACTTTCCTGATTCTTGATCCCTGATATCTGATTTCACTAAAGTACTTGAAAAGGCACATAAAAGCGAAACATACAGTAACATGAGAAGCTTTTTCACCAGTCCATCTCCTGAAACAGTGAATACCACCTGCTCCCCAGTGCAAAGAAAGAGAAATCTCCCAAATATATAATAAATCACATCTATTAATTTGAAAAAATAAACTTAGAATTATTATTTTTGTAGCAAAATAATAACATTGTAATTTAAAAATGATGATAATATAAAATGATGATGATAAATGATAAATGATTATTATTAATTTCATTGATATTCTTATAATTGAAAGTCTAACATGTCATGTCATTATGTAAAGTAATGACAAAATAATATTTAATTATACTACATTCTATTTTTATGTATGCAATATTGTTATCAGCATTAAAATATATAGTATAAATACTAATCTGGTTTAGTTTGATCTATGGCTAAACCAGTTCTATTTTCTATAGATATTCTATATATTATATTCTATATTCTATAGATCTATTTTTCCTGTCACAACACCCTATACAATCTAACCTTCACTATATCCTAAAAAATCTTTTAAAAAAAACAACAACCTCGATGTATAGCCTCTAGCCACTCATCAATCCAAGCCACGTCGCTAAGCACTCTCACACACACACACACACAGCACAGCAATTAACATTCTTGAAAATTGCATATTTAATTAAGGTAAACTGATACAGCCCTAGAGACTGCAGGGTCAATCGATGCATGTGGACCGCATGAAAGCCGGTCTTCCAGAAAGCCTTCACAAACATGCACACGCTGCAGAATCTGTGCTCCTGTTATGAGGCTGAAGTCATCAGACGAGGGTGTCTCTGGAAATCTGTAGTTGTGTTTTAAAGCCGCACCCCTGGCATTCTGTCTATACAAGTTTAACACACCACCCCAAAAATAAAGAATTGTTATGGAGGGGATTTTCTAATACTCTTCACCCTCAAAGAAAAAGCAGCACGCTCTGCGGAATCCAGTCGCCCACGCACTCTGTCAGGACACTTGATTCCAATTAGATATTTTCTTTACTTTCTTGTTCTAGCCTGTCTGGGCCTCTAGACTCCAGCCCTCCCTCGTTCTTTTTCTGACACACACCGACTCCCTCCCGCTCTTCAGGCCTTTTCTTTCTCTCTCATTGAGGGTATCATTGTCCAGATCAATCAACTATTCATTTCGGCCTACATTTAGAATGCATTTACACGCTTAGCTCATGTACGAGACTGTGAATGTGGGTTTGTGGGCCCTCGGCACAGGAAACAAAACAGCTCTGCCATACATCACCCATTTGACTCCATTACTACTCTGGGACAAAGGAAGGGAAGGGAACGAATCTCTCATACTGGCACAGTGAATTATGTACATGCACTTCCTTTTTCAAGTCCACCCAGACTGGGCCATAAACAATCCAAGTAAACATCTTAGAAAAACAACTTAGAATTGTTTCTTTGATAATAATAATAATATGAGAAAACAGCTTTTCTTCTTTGTGGTGAGATTATTTATTAGTTTAGGCAGAAGAGGATCTTTGTCTGCGGTCGCATTTGGGACCTGGCTATGACAGCATGGGCACAGAAGACATATGAGACTTTTACAAAGAATGTGAAAAGCATGTAATTACCCATCCAAACACTAATTACTGTAATTAAAACATTTAGCTAGTCTTTGGAATTCATTTCTCATTGTGTTGTTTGTTCTTTTCTTTCTCAGAATAAAGCTTGAAGTATAAGACGGAAAATTACAGTGCTAACAAAACCAAATTAGATTTGTGCACTCTTGGTGTTCAAAAAAACGAAAAAATAAAGACATTAATTCATTACTCTAGACTGCCAATCAAGTAAATATAAATTTTATAAGTTACTAAGTGTTTTTTATCGTGCTATCTTTTAAAATGTATATTAAATTAAATAAATCCATTATATTATGCAAGAAAATTATAGTGATAACAGTTAAAATTACATTTGTGCAATCTTGGTGTATTATTGTCACGATTGTGAAGCATTCAGGCACAGACGGGATGAATTCCAACGAACATTAACTTTATTTTGACCAAGGTAAACAAGAAAAGCATTACACACATCAACATAACATTAATAACCGACAAAAGACAAGACAAACTAAACTGGCTTTTTAACAAGAGGACATTAGGGAGAAACCAGGACAGGTGAGGAAAACATGGGTAACTAATTATCTAAACAAGGACAGGAACAAGACCAAATATAGACATACGGAAATCATGAAACGAAACCAAAACTAAACTAAAGAAACAAACAAAGATATGGGCGTGACAATTATAATAATTATGTTTAATTTAATTCATTGCTTGGAGGTAATTTCAAATACAAAATGTAATTATATTATTTTATTTTAAATTAACTATATTCATGGTATTTGCTGTGTGATTAAATATAATGTATATGATATTTAAGTAATTTATTATTATTATTTTTTTTTTTTATACCTTTAAAAATATATTAGGCTGTACTTAAAGGAGTCATACAAAGCCATTTTTCCACAAATAAACAACACTCATTTTACACTGTCAAAAACAGCTCTTTAGAAATCACTCTGTTCTGTGTACTTCCCCTTTAAATCTTCATGAGCTCCGCTGACCCCACCCCTTTTTTCCGAGGCACTCTCGGAGGATCTTTTTATAGCCATATTCATAGTGGAACTTACTAATTAGCACATTATCATGAATAGGGATTTGCAAAGATTCATTAAAAGGACATTATACTCACTGCTTCTGTAGGTGAGGCTGGATCATGTATAATTTGTGCGAACATAAACGCATTCCGGTTGATCAAGTGCGCATTTCCCTTTAGAACCAAATGTAACATTAATCTTCTGCTTCTTCAGTCACTCAGATGTCGGCGGTAAATCACTATTGCAATATTCATTAATACATTCAACAACAAAACACCTCAGTCTCTTAGGAGTCTTGCTTGTATCTGCGTCTTGGTCTGGTGACGACTCTGAGGTACGACACCAGTTCAATCTGCTGCTGTCAATCAACTTCATTTGTTACGTTAGTTTCATGTTTGCTTCAACATAAAAGTCAAAATGCACTTTCAAATGATGCAGTTAGACACTTGTTTTTTTACAAGCAGAACGCTGATGATCTGGATTCACACGATCCCATCTGTGCTCAAAAAAACATTGTCCTCTCACGAACTAGGATGCCTGGAATGTGTGTCCATTTATTAAGAACACCAGAGTGCAATTACAACTTGAGAGGAGGAGAAAGAAGGAATGGAAATAGAGGACAAACGAAGGGCACGGATTTGTTATTGCCATCTCTAAAAACCACAGAGATGATGAAGCATCCTCGGCTATTCTCCTTGTGTGATTTAAAAGACAAGTTTTTCTAGCACAGCCCCAATAAATAAGAAGAACTTAAAGAGTTTGCTTCTGAAGCCAAACCAAATTGGTAGAGATATTATTATGAGTATAAGAAAACAACATCCTCCATCCAGACGCAATTATCATTGTAGATTATTTCCCAAATCACTTGGAAAATAAACATGATGTTCTAAATCATACTGAAGCTAAATCCCTCATTGTTCTCATGCATCAATTTTAAAGCTTGATAAGGTGAGCATGTGGGTGGTGATTCGGATGGGACAGGAAATCACGCAAAGGTTTAGGTTTGTTTGTAAATATTTGTTATATTGTGTTTAAAGGATAAGTAGAGGAAGCAAAATTTGAATGTTCCCAGGCTTACAAACACGCACATGCACAAGTACAATCTTGTTTTTCCTGTCCTCAATAGATTTGTCAGGTCACAGTATTAAGAAGCTTCCTGTGAGAAGAGAAGCCTATTCTCATGGTCAATCAGAGCGGAGGAATTAACAGCATTTGTATTGATGACTATGGGTAAGCCATATCACCGGCGGAGCATGTAAGCGATTAAGTAACCGTGGACAGCTGGGCTTGTATTGACCATCTAAAGGTCATGTGTCTCAGGGGGCTTGAGGAACCCGCTCTGATGAGGCAGATGGCTCATATCCTATCATCTGAGTTTCCCCACTGCTTCTGAAAACACCAGTTTTGCAGGTCACCAGTATATACTATGGTTTTGAGGCTGTTCGTACTGGTTTACTGAGTTTGGATTGCAAGGTTATGTTGGTTGCCAAACTATACCAGTGCCAGACCAGGCACGTCCTGATTTTGAAGAATTAGATGTGTTCCTAAGTCAACATGTTTCTGCACCAGACCATCACCAAACTGGTGTTTGTAAATTAATACGTAGGAGAGCTAATAGTATGATATTAGATTGCATATTTGTGCATTTCACTAGAAAAATACATGGAGATTAGAAACGCACCAATATTTTTGATATTATAATATTTTCATTTTCATAATATTTATAATCAACAATTATACTGTATTCATGCTTTCAGCAGATGCTTTTGTCCAAACTGATTGACATTTTGTATGATACTGATTTATTTTAGATAATATTACAATTTTCTTTACTGATTTTCACAGAAAAGACATCCAAACAAGGCGTGCTCACTATTAATAAACCACCAGAATACAATTCCAAGTGTTTACATGCTCATTCAATCATTAGTCTCACCAACTGGTTTTGCTTAAAACCATCTATGACCTTTATCTCATGAAAACAAAAAAAGCTGCAGGGCCGGGCATGTTGATCAGTTATTAAGTGTGATCATGTATGCAAAAACAATCATTGGCATTCGACTGGGTTTGAAAATGGCTTTGATCCAAAAGTGAATGCATGAATCTTGAACAGATACATTTTCCAGCATGTCTGGAGATTTTTTCTGCAAGTTCTTCCAGAAAAACTACCCCCTGTTGTCAGAAGCGCATGTCCCGGTTGCTGCAAGCCTCCCCTCTATGAGGGAAAAGTTACTGCTCACTTGAGAGACAGTCATTTATCACAGCAGTGCTACAGAACAGACATATGTGCACAAACAAGCCCCCTCGGCTGTAAAGAGTGGAACATTCAATAAGTTAAAAAACTCATCTTGCAGTCAGCAACCCCGACAAATCCATCTGACCCAAGGAGCCAGAGGCATCTGTACCTCTTTAATGGACAGAGCAGATGGCTGGAGCTACCGGTGCTACACATGTTTATAGAAGCAAAGGCAACAAAAACTACATGTTTAAGACAGAATTTAAGGTTTTGCATTCAACCTACATTTTAATAAACTGATATAATTAAATACAATCAAATACTGACAGTATGTATGCAACAAAACACAAGAATAAAAAAAGTGAAGACTAAGTGAAACATATTTTGGCAGATGAGTTATGAGCGAGTACCCTGCGTTCTCACCTTGGAGTCTGCCGACTTCGACTTCCTCTCCTTCAGAGCGGCAGATGTGTCAGACACAGCCATCTTTCTGACAGGGGTCAAGGGACAGGCCAGGGACGTTTCCCTAGGAGGGCTGACCTTCTAACGATTCAATCATTTAAGAGGGAAACTAAGATCACTGTGGAACACAGAAACACATTCTCAGTCATTTACTAATTTGTTAAAACTGATGGGTCATACCACAGATCCCTGACAGCAAAAGGTCACTGAAGGGGAGGGTGGGAGTAAAAATATAATACTTCAAACGCTACGACAAAAGAAGAAAGAAAATCTGTTCCCCAAACCCATTAAAATGCATCCAAAACTTATTCCTGACGTGAAAAATATATGCAATATAAATACATGGTGGATGAAAAATAAATGAAGGATAAAAATAGTATTGCATATTTAGTATTGTCTTTTACACTACCATCATTAGAGAAAAAAAAATTACATATATATATATTATGCTCACCAGGCTGCATTCATTCAATTTAAGAAATGCTATAAAATGTGTAATATTGGAAAAAATTATACAATTAAAAATGACAATTACAATTTTCTTTTTTAATATATTTTAAAATTTTGTTTATTCCTGGCAAAATGATATTTTAGTGGCCATTGCTTCTATTTCTTCTAATATTGGTTCTTCAGAAATATTTGTAATATGCTGATTTGGTTCTCAAGAAACATATTATAACATATATTTTGTGAAACATAATATTTTGTGGAACCTGGATCCTCCAGGATTCTTATAAAAAAGGGCAAAACAGCACAATTTATCAAATAAATATATATATAATTTCACCTTTAGTCTTAAAGGAGTCATACAAAACCAATTTTCCACAAGCTAATATGATTCTTTAGGGTCTTAATGGAAAGTTTGTAAAAAATGCAAATGTTACACTGTCAAAAACATCTCTTCTGAAATCACTCTGTTCTGTGTACTTCACCTTTAAATCTTCACGAGCTCGGCTGACCCCGCCCCTCTTTTCCAAAGCACTCCCGGAGGATCTTTTTTTAGCAGTATTCATAGTGAAACTTGCTGATTAGCACATTATCAGGAAAGCGATTTGCAAAGATTTATTAAAAGACATTATTACTCACTGCTTCTGTAGGTGAGGCTGGATCATCATAGCATTTCAGTTGATCAAGGAGGCATTTCCTTCAGAACCCAATGTAACGTTAATCCTCTACGTCTCTTCAGTCTCTCAGATGTCGGTGGTAAATCACTACTGCTATGTTCATCAACTATTGTGGGAGTGGCCTCTGTCTGTGTGACGCCACACCGACATGCATTTGAGAATGGCTTGATTTCAGAAGGGGCAACTTATTTTTATTATATCAAAAGAAAACTACTGGTGGATCTTTATCAATGTAGGGTGGTTGTGTAAACACACTCCCAACACACATTTCAGTCCAAACAGCCTAAAAAATGGCATGTAGCACCGTATGACCCCTTTAAGGCACATTATGTTTAATTTATATTCTTTTTGAACGGTTTCATATGTGTCTCCTTTACTGATCTATTGATCAGCTGTTTTAGAGATTCACTAAATTATATGAATCAAATACATTAAGGGCCATATGAGGTATCCAGTGTCCAAGAGAGTCACCTCAGACACCGCAGTCACCACAATCCCCATCAACACCACTCACCAGATGATCCCAATCTGATGATCACCACCTGCCAGCGCTCATCAACAGCCCATATCCCACACTCTCACGGTCTGATCATTATATGCTTGACTCACCTGACCCTTACCTTCCATTGTCCCCGTGTTCAGCTTCTTGATCTCCACTGCTCCTGTTCTCCATCGTCTCATCGCACCATCAATGCCTGTGATTCCCCCCTGAACAAAGATAATTGCTATTTCCCACAGATAAGACCCAAAAGACTTCCATGGCCCTATTCTCTCACCAGGATTCTCTGCTTCTCTGTTCTCTAACCTCAGTGTCCCGTGTCTATCTGCTGACAATCATCACATCAGTTTTGGATAATGCAGTTTTTTTTAAACATCTGAAACCTGCTGTGCTCAGTGTAGGTTACAGTAACATGTGGTAGATCAGATGATAATTTACTGTAGTATTTGGGACTTTCCATCAAAATCTGATGTTGTCATTTTATAATTTCTTTCTGGTTTCATCATTTTCTCACTAAAATGGTGTGTGGCAGATTTAATGCCCTTTTTGAAAATGTATTGTTTGTGACTTTTCATCGAATCTGTGACAGTGTTGGCTTCAACAGTCTTTAACTATCTGTCATTTGACAAAAGGTTATAAATGCATACGGCCTCCTGGCAAAGCTGATTGGCTGAAAGCACCAAAATAGAGGGCACAGTCTCAAGCACTTTATTAATAAAGTCTATACCAAAAAGAATCAGGCACTAATAAGATATCTAGTACTGTCTAGTAGATTAAATTAATCAACACAAAAATACAACCGAAAATAATTATTTGCATTTCAATAGTCAACAAAGTTGAGAACTTAACCAACTTCAGCAGATTTCTGAGGGTTTTTTTTCAATGACTTTTTGTTGTTTTTCGTTTTGTTGTTTTGTTCTATTTTTCGTACAAAAACTTTAGAAAAATTTTCTGCTGAATCCGGTTCCCTTACACATTTATGTTTTCTGTTTTATACCCATTTTGTATGGGTCAAAATGATTGCTTTTCTTTTATGCCAAAAATCACTAGGATATTCATTTTATAAATTTCCTACCATTAATATATCAAAACATAATTATTGATTAACAATATGCATATAAGACATTCATTTGGACAACTTTAAAGATCGTTTTCACAATATTTAGATTTTTTTGCATCCTCAGATTCCAGATTTTCAAATATTGTCTTATCCTAACAAACCAGATTTTATATGAATCTCACAAACTGATCCTGTGAAATTGTGGTCCAGGGTCACAACTGCCAATGTTATGTTGTTGTTTTATTTACTATTTGTGGATATAATAAAGACAAATTCCTCTGAGTTTGCTAAATGCTTTCACATGATGAGGTGCTTCAGCCACTCACATAATTCTCTTATCAGTTCTATTGTTAAGAATTCTCTCTCATTATGTTTTTTTTGCTGAATAAGCTGAACATTCCATATATATATATATATATATATATATATATATTTTTTTTTTAACATCTGAATCCTGCTGTGCTCAGCTTTGGTTAGCATGCGACAGATCAGATGACAGATACAGAGTTAATAGAAATAAACATTATTTAAACATTACAAAAACTGCAATGGAGGTGAGTCTATGGTCTTTGGTGTCATTAGTGTGCTCTTTTCCCATGCCCCATCATTTTCTTAAACTGCAACAATTCAACAAAATCAGTACTGTACAGAGAAACTAAAAACTCATACTCATC
Source organism: Enteromius viviparus (assembly GCA_032353835.1). NCBI lineage: Eukaryota > Metazoa > Chordata > Actinopteri > Cypriniformes > Cyprinidae > Enteromius > Enteromius viviparus. The sequence continues at coordinate 3,468,170 of JAUCNO010001053.1, forward strand.
AAGACATACCGCATCTTCACCGAAAAATGAAATGAAACAAAAAACCTAGCACAGCTAAACAGTTTGGACTTTTTTAAGGCTCTGCAAATTCCCAAATTCTGAGAAAAAAATGACTCTTCTGCTGAGGTTGAGAAATAAGTTGGTTAATGATAATATAACAGAGGGGGCGTGTGAAAGGGGAAATTATATGATATAAAAGAGCCCTATTATTAGCCAAAATCAGTGTCTTCTACAACAAGCAAGACAGGCCCTGCATTTACTGGTAAGGTGGTAATGTATTGATTTAAACTGAATTAATATTGAACTGACTTGAACTGGATAATAATATTATTCATCTGTAGATCTGCTTTAGAAATGAATTTAATTTGTTTCATAACTGATGAACTTCGCAGCATTTACACTGTTGTTGAACTGGGTTGATTATGAGCTCAGTAATGAATGTTTTCTGTAGAGCTGCTTTACAGACAAAATCTATTTATTTCATTTCAACAACTGATTAATTGGTAGAACTTTGTTTTGAATTGTAGCCTACTTAAAAAAATCCCATTGTATTTGTTAACATAAATTAACGCACTTTGAACATTAACAAAGACAATAAATAAAACCTAAAATTTTGATGGTTAGCTAATGCAGCTATACATGTTAACAAACGGTACCTTAGTGTTACCAACGTATTTTGCAACACTGTTATTTTTCTGTTTATGAAAATGTATCTTCTTTAAAACTATATAAGACACTACTTCAGATGAATGTGACTTGTATTACAATGAAAATATAACATGTCGTACTTTCCTACCTTGAAATACTTGAAGCAGATAAATGCGATTATATGTTATGCACCAAAACATGTAGGCGAAGAAAACATTTACTTTAAAAGTACTGAAGAGCTTGTCACATTAGCACAAAAAAAATTTATTCAGTGTCAAAAAAATTTAATACTACGCATGCAGAAAGGAATTATACAGAGAACAATGCATTTATTTAGTTTCTTATTGTGTAATCAACAAAGAAACAAACCAAGTTCCCCCCCCCCTTTTTTTGCAGAAAGGCAACCTAATTGTTCTAGAAATGGCAACACATCTAATAACAAAGATCAATGTCTCCACCACTAAGGACGAGGAGGAAATACTTTCAGCTAATAATTATCAGCTCATCAATTCTGACCTCAAT
>JAUCNO010001053.1:3469439-3497825 GCA_032353835.1 Enteromius viviparus
TTAGGACCATGTGATATTTCAGTTTTTCTTTTTTAATAAATCTGCAAAAATGTCAACAATTCTGTTTTTCTGTCAATGTGGGGTGTTGTGTGTATACATTAATGAGAAAAAAAGAATACTTAAATTTAAATGATTTTAGCAAATGGCTGCAGTATAACAAAAAAAGTACTTTCTGTGCCTACTGTATGTGCTGTCTGAGAAGGCATCTGCCTATTAAAGCAAGGCAGCTCATCAGGTTTCGAAACAGAGGCACATATGCGCTTGTGTGCCCTTTATTTTCTTCATAATTTTCACAACTGTTATGCTTTCCGAATGAAGAAAATTATTCTCTGCAGTAAAATTACACAGTTGTGTCCTCCAGTTAGAAAGATTATCGTATTTCATCACAGGGAGATATTACATGCTCGCCTATTATGCTCTTCATGCAAAATGTATGATGGTTATTTAAACCAAATGACACAATATCACATAAAAATTGGCAAGTCTCACTTTGTCATTTACTGAGGCAACTCAGTCTCATTTGCTTTATCATGACAAAAAATCTTGAATGAATGATTTTCTTGTTGGCAACAGGTCAGCTCCTGGAAGGAAATGGAACAGGAGGAGTTGGGGAAGAAGAAGAGGACGACGGGTAATGAGACAATCATGCTGCTGACAGGCCTGGATGGAAACACACAGTATCTGATCTCTGTGAAAGGATTCAACAGCGTCGGTCAAGGACCAGCCAGCTCACCCATCAAGATTAGCACTAAGAAAAATGGTAAGTTCCCTTTAAACAACTCCCTAGAAAGCACTATAAACTGTAAAATTCACAATATAATTTTCTTTTTTTCTCCATTCTCTCACGGATGGGGTTTTCTAGTGATTATGTTTGTTTTGATTACAGAGTAATTAGTAAACAGTTTAATCTCGTCATTATACATTACTATCACTCTCATTCTCCTATTTGATGCAATGAGAATTTGCTGGAAGAAAAAAAGAAGCGTGGTAGGAGGATGCTGAACAGGAATTTAGTTTCCACGCTCCATGGGGTTGGACTAGTTTCGGGGAAGCCTCAACTGGGAAGAGCTAGAAAACAAGGTGGACTGGGGAGTTGGTTCATCCGGTGACCTGCTGGTAGAAACAGAGACCTGGATTAGTGAATTGGATAAGAAAATCAAGCAAAGCAGTATAAACATATAGGGGATTAAATGGGCTATGGTGGGCGGGAATCAGAACCTCCGCGGAGGTAGTTTTTTTTTTTCTTATTTATTATATGTATTGCCGGAGAGCTAGGACCTCTGCGGAGGCGTGAGGGGAGGAAAAGGTGAGATAGCTTTGATTAGGTGATGCGGTGCTAGCCGTGATTAATTGACCACCACTCCTCCTGAAACTAGTTTATTTGCAAAAATTTCACTTAAAAAAATAGCCCATTTTTAAATTATGGAGGCCTACATAAACATAGCAAGTTTAATGAGTTTTCATGTTTTTTTCTTTGTTATAGACTAGTTAGATACTCCAGCATCCGGCCATAGGCTATTCATAAGCAGGTGCAGTTGTTGTTGTTTTTTTGTTTTTCCTGATTTAGTTTTATTAGACTGTATAGGAAATAGGAATGTTAATTTAGGTTATTTTTATTATTAACTGACAAGATTATTAAATTAGTAAATTAGATTTGAATTGATACGTGGCTGTGACCCATTAAATTTTATACATGAAATAAGCAGCATGAACAGAACGTGAGGAGTCACATCACATCACGCGCAGAGCTTGTGCAAATAGTGAAAAATATAAGCTATAAAAGAAGCTTATCCCATATGCTAAATATATATATTTTTAAATAAATAATAATTTAACAAAATAAAAGAAGCACAACCATTTTTATTTTGAATGTACACAAATAAAATAAATATTTTGAATAATTTTGAATAATGTCTTATTCTTGAGTGAGTATAGAAAGCTGTTTCCACTTTGATAAAAGAAAACAACAAGCGATCCTGACGGCGCCTCACACAGTTAAACTACCAACTCTACACCTATAATATCCTGGACAAAATTAAGCCTAAATTTTACTTTCAAAGTATTAAAAAGAAACATCAAATTAAAATATTTATGTTTCAGAAGTAACTCATCTTTTTACCATATATAAAATTTTAGATGCAATAATATGAATATGATTTAATGCACAGCTGCCTAGTTAAAAAAACGCATTAAATCATATTCATATTATTGCATTGCCTATCATTGCATTGACACGGACACTGTCGATAGGCTAATTCTGTCATGTGACACTACATTTATTTGCGTTAAAGCCCTTTTTCTAGACAAAAGGTGTTTTGGCGACATTTGAAGTATCGATATAGAATTTATGCGCTAAAGTTAAACGGAAAATACTGTGTCGACATTTACAAAATTCTATACATAATTAGCATTTCCATCAGCTATATCGGTAAAACATTTGAAGAGCTAAATATTTTTTCGCAAACACGCCTTAGATGGAAACCTGCCTATTTTCTTATTATGAATAACGATTCGTTGTTATATCTAAATGGAACTAAATTGAGGTATGTACCGCTGAGTACGGTTCCACCTATAATAGACAGAAAGATAGATAGGAATAGAATAGTTTTGTCATCTCCCTCGTTTACATTGTGAGGTAAATGTTATCCAATTCTGATTTTTGTTGCACATGTGTGACACAGATCGGATCTGTTCTATGACAGTGTAAACAGGAAAAAAATGCATACATTCAGATATTCAGATGTTGGTTTCAGGCCTCATTCATACAATGTTGAAATAAATCAGATATGTTCCAATGCGACTGTAATGTAAACAGGCAGATCCAATATTCTGAGGCATTGCGTTGTCTACTTAAAACTGCAACAAATTAGCACTTCGCCACAGTTTAATGACTTTTAAATGACAGCAAGAAACATGGAGGAGGAAAGTGGAAGGCGGTAGTCAGTGACGTATTTTGCATACATTGCAGAGTTAGCATTAAGCATATTCACTTTAAGTATGAGCAATGTTTCAGATGCTACAGCCAGTGTAGACACATGAATCAGATATGGGTCACAACTGGAAGAACTTGTTACCAGAAGGTAAAAAAAGGGATATAAGTAAAAAATCAGAATTGAGCATCCAGACCTGCAATGTAAACAAGGCCACCCTGATATTTTCAGGTTCATTTTTTTGCACCACTTTGATTCTCAATAGAATATTTTTCCATTGACTTGCCAATTATTGCAGGAAATAAGCTCTTTGACCAACATAATACAATCAGCAGAAGTAAAAGCCACTTGTTTGCAATTACTGTTTTCAAGAAAACTTGACTTCAAAAACATTAACTTCAGGAGGAGGGAACCAGAAGTGCTCAATTATACATCAGAAATATGTCATTTTTGCAGCACTAGTGCTGTCTAGGATATAGAAGAAGGATGGATGAATAGAAATTGGTTTTGAGAAATCATTAATTTGTGATCATTGTTCATTACAGACCTTCATTTTTTAATGAGCTTTTTATCTTTCTGTTTGGTTATCTGTCGCTCTGGCTATCTCTTTTCAGCCCCAAGTCTACCCCCAGGCAACCTGATGTGGATTCAGGAGGGGAACAATGTTTCTCTATCCTGGGATCCTGTGAAAGCAAGGGACAATGAGTCAGAAGTCATTGGGTACAAGGTCAGTATCACACAGATACCATGGATGTAAAGGAAAAACATCAATGCACACATTTTATGCTTTTTTCGTCCATTGCAGGTGCTATTACGTCAAGAGGGACGGGGCCACAGCCAAGTCATGAGGACTCCAAACTCAGCCGTGGTCCTGACACTTCCTGAAGGGGGCACGTACATCATCGAAGTGCGTGCAGTCAGTGAAGGAGGTGAAGGAGCCGCCAGTGCTCAGGTCAGAGTGCTCACCTCCTCAGGTAAGAGTTCACTGTGGCTTTTTCAGATTTGAGGATGTGTATGTACGGCAGAAGGCTTGACGGCTTAATTCCTCTGTAATTACCTTCCCTCTGCACACCTACACAGCCAATTACATTTTCATCCACTCTCAAATGGAAAGACAAATTTTAAGTTTACCATCATTATGCTACTAGGACTAGAAGGCTATTTTAGAGCAAATACTATTAAATTCATTTTCAGTTAGACCTGAATTTTCTTTCTACTGCGTCAGATGTAATTATAGTGCTAGCTCTGTATGGCCTTTTACTTGTCCACAACTTTCTGCAGTTAATTTAACTTAAACCTCTTTAAAGTTTCTTTCAGACATTGCTTTTTGGATAATTACAGTCTTAAGCCCCTTTAAAATGACACAGATCAGTGTGTATGTTGTTCCCTGTTTTTGCTAGAAGCTGATACACAGTCCTCATGCATCCTACTGTTTCTTTGTAAACTACACTTTTCAACTACTAACTAGTGTATCAATTTTATTTAAAATATCATGTAAAATATTTAAACCTTAAATTAATATTTAATCTTTCATGTTTATTGGTGTTTACAAACAAAACAAAATAAACAGAAGGCTCTATTTTAACGATATAAGCGATTGGTCCTAGAGTGTCACTGAAAATGTGCACACAGTTTACATTTATTTGAATTTCAGCTAACAAAAAAATGTCATTGAAATATTATTATTATTATTATTATTAAGTAAATTAGGGGTGTCCTCGACTAAGGATTTTCACAGTCGAATTGGAATTTTTGAATCTTGATCATAGTCGACTGATGGTCGAATCAAATGTTTGGGAATGGGGCAAAATAAGTCATGGAAAAAAGACATCACTTCAGTCATTAGACAGTAGACAGAAGACAGAAACACAAAATGATATAAATTAAAAATATATACATAAATAAAACAACAAAATTAAATGGCAAAAAATATATATTTTATTAATGACCAACCAAAGCTGACAACTTGGTAAGGCTGAGCGAGAACCAGCAAGATTTTAGTCAGTTTAGTTAAACTAGGACCAGCCAGCTAGTTTAGTTTTGACTGGATTGCAAATTGAATTGTATTTGGTGGCTTTAAGAAACAAGTGAAACATAAAAATCATGTTTCAATGCATACATATCTCAAGATTCAAGATTTTTAACACTTTTTTTATCCCTGGGTAAATTTGTCTCCTTATATCTTCTTTTGTTTAACTTCCAGGAGTGCGTGCGAAGAGTGGACAGCTCTCTGTCCGGAATCTGCCTCCAGGCTTGGCATGGACTGCTCTTTTCCTGTCATTAATGGTGCCTTCTTTTCCCTTGTGAGGCTACTGGGTCATGTACTGTTCCTTTAAACCTTCCCTCCGCCTTCCTTTTAAAGACCACTCTCACTCACCCCTGTATGAGGGGATGGGCTCTCCCTCCTCCACACAGACTGCCTGCTTTGGCCTGTACCATCAGCAGGACCCAAGTGGCCAGCCAAAAGGGAAGCGCTTCTTTTCCAAGCATCAAGAAATTCCTCCAAATCCAGGCAACTCCATTGTTTTTCTTTTCTGGCCATGTTTGTTTCCAGAGTTCTGTTTGGGATCTCAATGTAGTATCGTGCTGTACAAAGTGTGGAGACAGTTGTTTCAAATCTCCACAAAGCTCTAAGAGACTTCTTTTAGGGACTGCCTTCCGAAAAAGGTCTCCAAACCGCTGAGGCCGCCCACTGCTCTGTGCCGCTGTGGCTTACCTTGTTACATTACTGCATCCATCTGACCCTTTGGCTGCTCAACAAGCAAATGCAGAGTAAGCTCAGTAGAAACAAGTGCATTGTTTTCTTATTCACAAGTGGAGTGTGGAGACAACAAAAAAAAAAACATTTTTATAGTGCCGAAAATCTTACTATTTCCAGACTTGCTTTTTGTACATTGTGTTACCTTTAGAGAAACAAAAAATGTGGAACAGTGGTGTGTTTCATTCGGCTGCGTCTTGAGTTTTCATTTTTGTTATGCTTGGTGGGTATCGAGAACTAGCAAGGTTGCTGGGCAACAGGGGGGACTGATGGACGAACCAGAGATAAAGGGTTTGGACTCCACTTGTCATGCCCAAACACTTCTGTAGACAAAGACCAAGGCTGATCTGTAACAGTTAAAATAAATGTGATGTATATTTTTAAAAGGCCTCCGGAGTGTGTTCTAGATCAAGGGAAGTGGTGGAACGTCTCAAAAATGTATTTCTCAAAAAATTTTTGATGTCTCAAAAAAAAAATTGTTGGACATAGAATTGAGTTTCATCAAGAATAATTCTATCTTCCAAGAATTCAATGGTAAGATTTGAAGGTCTTCCTAACACTTGCAATTAACATGTATTTGCATTGAGTGGATCACAATCAACACTTGACCTCAAAGGAATAGTTCACCCATAAATTAAATTTGCATAAGATTTACCCCTCAAGCCATCCAAGATGTACAGTAGATGAGTTTCTTCCGTCATCAGAACCACCAGAAAGAGTCCTAAAAATATCTACAAGTAATCCACACTGTAAAGTCTTGTGAAGTGAAATTTTTGCAAGAAATAAATTAATCAATATGATTTTTTAACTTTAAACTGATAATTCTGGAAAAATTACCAGTCTATGATCAATAAAAATGCTTCCTTTAATGTAAAAGTGCCTGTAAAACTGTCTGAACTCTCATTCTGATGGCAAGTAACATAATGCTGAATTTCTCCAAATCTGTTCCAATTAAGAAACTAACTCCTCTACATCTTGAATGGCCTGAGGTTGAGTACATTTTCATCAAATTTTAATTTTGGGGTGAAAAAATTGTTGAAATTTCAAGTCAACTATAAATGCATTGCTATTCCTGAAACAACATTCGAGAGTCAGAAATGGATTCTGACCACAGTAATATGCATTACAGCGGCCACGCTACAAATAATCCTCCATTGCTTTGATGGATTTTCCAATCTGTTTTTATCTATCAGTAAAATATTATAACCCTTGGTGTTTTTAATGTGACACTGATATCACTGGAACTTCTGTGGCAGGAGTTCTTTTAGTCATCAAGCTCTGTGTTGTGGGTATTTGGCACTTTATTTTTATTCTGCTCCTTAAATGCTAAGAAGAGACACGACGCCATGCTCTTTCGATCTGGTCACCCGAGTTAATGATCGATATCCCATGAATTATTCCACAGAACTGCTCATAGAATCTCACCCTCAAATCCTCCCTCACTGTCTTCCAGTCTATTCTGTTGTACTTTAAAACTTTTTTAACATTTTTTTTTTACTTCACTTCTCAGCCCTACTAGCATCCCTCAGGATATTTATATAGCAGGGAAACACAGTGGACTAGATGTTAAAATGACAGGAGCAGTTTGAATTATTCATCAGTGTTTTTTTATTCGATGACAACCAATGGCTTTGTTTTTCATTTTGGACAGAAGACATTGGAATTGCTTTAGATTGAAAATGCTCCTTTTGAAAAAAAAAAAGTACATTTGCTTTAAAAAAAGAAAAAAAGACATGTATTGGTAAAATAAAATATAGTAAAATAATAAAATTGCAAAAGTGCAAACTGAATGTACTGTTTTAACATAAGTACATTATTTAATTGGATTTTATAATTACATATTGTGTATTGTCTAATGTACAAGCATTTATGGTCAGCTAAAATATACTTTCATGTAATTTTAATTTAAACATGTATTTAATTTATTTAAATATATTCATTAGTTTGTTTAAAATACATTAACAGATACTAATATAATCAAGTGCTTTATATGTGCTTTAATAGGCTGTGTAGACAGCAAACTAAAATAAGTGTACATACTTTTAATTAGACAAAGTACACTTGATAAAGCTTTATTTTTAAATTATTCTTTTTACACGTTATTATGTACTTACTTTTATAATGGCTTTAAATATTGCATAATTGCATGCAGTTAACCCTAAGCTGAACCCTGATCCTAACCCTTAACATGTAGTAAGTAATATAGTTTTATAGTAATATAGTATAATATAAGTAATAATCAACCATATAACCATGTAAGTTCGTGTAGTCACTTAATATTACTCAGAACGTATATGAATAATTACACTTTAACAATGACATCTTAAAGGAGTCACACAAAGCCAGTTTTCCACCAGCTAATATGATTATCTAGGGTCTCAATGGAAATTTTTTAATATACTCTAGTTTGTTTTACAATTTCTCAAAGATAGTTAAAAAAAAAACGCTCATTTTACCCTGTCAAAAACAACTCACTCTAGAAATCACTCTGTTCGGTGTACATCCCCTTTAAATCTTCACGAGCTCCGCTGTCCCCGTCCCTCTTTTCTGAGGCGCTGTCAGAGGATCTTTTTTTAGCCGTATTTATAGTGAAATAAGCACATTATTAGGAAAGACGATTTGCAAAGGTTAATTTAAAGACATTATACTCACTGCTTCTGTAGGTAAGGCTGGATCATGAATGATTCGTGCGAACATAAACGCATTTCATTGAGTGTGCATTTTCCTTCAGAACCGAGCGTAGGGTTAATCTGTCGCATCTTCAGTCACTCAGATGTCGGGGGTAAATGACTACTGCTATCTTCATTAATACATTCAACTACAAAACACCTCAATCTCTTAGGAGTCTTGCTTGTCTCTGCGTCTCGGTCTGATGATGGCTCACTCAGGGCAGGTCTGAGGTAATGGCGCGTTCACATCGGACGCGAATTGCGCAAATATATAAAAAAAGAGAGCGCCTATTTAAAAGTTTGCTTCGCCGATTTCGGAGCCGTGAGCTCTACTTGAACATCGGTTGCTCATTGCTCATCGCGGCTAGTAATTCTGACACTTGCCGCTGCCTCCTGATATCTCTGTAGTGGTTAAACAGGGTAATCGTTTTGGGTATATCTCATAGGCAAACTCTGGTTTAATGAATCTATTACGTATTTCCTTTTTATTCCTGTTTTTATTAAAGTACGAAGATGTTTCATACAGCGACGATGATTTTGTCTTCCATAGTTTCAGAATTCTGCCTCTGCTTGCTAGTAATCACATCACTACTAGATCAAGCTCCTGATTTGTTAACGCGGCGCGAATTTTCGCAAAAGTTCAGATTTTTCACCTTGACGCATAATTCGCACGATTTGCATTGACTTAACATGTAAATCACTCGCGCTTGACGCTTCATTCGCATCCGGTGTGAACGCACCTCTTAAGACACCAGTTGAGTCTGTGTGACACGCTGCTGTCAATCATCTATTGTGGGTGTGGTCTCTGTCTGTGTGACGCCACACCGACATGCATTTGAGAATGGCTTGATTTCAGAAGGGGCAACTTATTTTTATTAAATTAAAATAAAACTACTGGGTGGATCTTTATCATTTTAGGGTGGTTGTGTACACACACTCCCAACACACATTTCATTCAAAACAGCTTGTAAAAGTGCATATAGATAAAAATCATAAAAAAGTCAAATAAAAATAAAAAAGTAGTGTATGAGTAGAGCATTGGGCCTCTACTGGAATTACAGTAACAGTATATTTAAGTGGCAAGTGAAGTTGCTCCCAACGCAGAGCATTCCAAATTAGACACTTACTGTATGAGGTTAGGAAGCTGCCTTACAAGGCGGTTGCCTGTATAGACAGTAGACAGCAAAGCAGCTCTCAAGATTTTGAGGGAAAACACATCAGTTAATTTGATTATGGGGAACAAGTTTTTTTTACTGTACACAACAACAAAAGCATTTTTCCTTGAGGGAGAACTGCATTTGCCACTACAGAGAACGATTGCGCCTTGATAGCCAACACTCTCTTTCAGCATGTTATGACCCTACTAACGCAACTGTATAAATTAAGATTATGAAAGAATTATTCAGCTCTGTCTAGCAATTAAATACACTCATGTGTGGCTTTTGAGGGCAGGCAGCCAGACTCTCGCCGGCACCAGTCCTGGCACTCTCTCATTCTTTGCGAGCGTCTCAATTTGTCCTCCCTAAAACATTTTTATCAAAATGGAATGTGCGAACGAGTCGCAGAAATCTTATTCCACTGCAGGCAGTTGAGTTGAGTTTTTCTTACCATCTGATGAAGATCCTCCTATGTTAATTAGTATAGAAAGAAACATGCAATAAACTTCTGCTGAAGCTAAGCTATCAAACATCAGCATCACCACCACCAATCCTCACAAGGCTTTCATACCACAGTCAGAACATAAACATTGACGTATCCGATCACAATGTCTAAAAAAAGCTTCATTTCAACCAAAAGCATCTACTTATTACTGACACAAATCTGTTCGCCGCAGGACACTCGTGTGATGTCATTACGCATGCACAGGGAAGCATGGTAGAGCTGGTAAATCACAGATTTTATGTATACGTCTGGGGTTCGCCAAGCTGTGTGAGATACCATGTCTGAAAGAGATCTCCGCACCTCAGTGGGAAACCCTAACTGATGTTTAATTCTTGGGTTTTGTGGGTCAGGGTCGTACCTCCCTGTAGGATCTGGCAGCTGGGGTTGGCAGAGGGCCAGAGGAAGGTGGTTTCAACACGGGTCTGCCGCCAGGCTTACCACTTCAATCACATTCCGCCAGTTGCTTAACGCCTCACGACAGCTGACATATACCATACTGCTCTCTGCTGCAGAGTTCGCTGTGGGACCTTCTTCCCTTCTGCAGTACCTGCAATACAGATATGACAAAAAGTCTTTCCCTAGAGGATATTTGTTGTAGATAGAAAGTGATATCAGAATTCTGGTTATGATTATCCATTAACATTTATGCATTTAGCAGACACTGATAAAAAGCAAGTTGTCAAAAAAATTGTCTTGTTGGAAGGTAAAACTTTCGGCCCAGTCTGAGGCCCTGAGCACTCTGGAGAAGTTTTGGTCCAGAATATCCCTGTACTTGGCAGAATTCATCTTTCCCTCGATTGCAACCAGTTGTCCTGTCCCTGCAGCTGAAAATACCCCAACAGCATGATGCTGCCACCACCATGCTTCACTGTTGGGACTGTATTGGACAGGTGATGAGCAGTGCCTGTTTTTCTCCACACATACCGCTTAGATTTAAGGCCAAAAAGTTCTATCTTGGTCTCATCAGACCAGAGAATCTTATTTTCTCACCATCTTGGAGTCCTTCAGGTTTTTAGCAAACTCCATGCTGGCTTTCAGGTGTCTTGTACTGAGGAGAGCCTTCCATCGGGCCACTCTGCCATAAAGCCCCGACTGGTGGAGGGCTGCAGTGATGTTTGACTTTCTAAAACTTTCTCCCATCTCCCGACTGCATCTCTGGAGCTCAGCAGCAGTGATCTTTGGGTTCTTCTTTACCTCTCTCAGCAAGGCTCTTCTCCCTCGATAGCTCAGTTTGGTCGGACGACCAGCTCTAGGAAGGGTTCTGGTCGTCCCAAACGTCTTCCATTTAAGGATTATGGAGACGACTGTGCTCTTCGGAACCTTAAGTGCGGCAGAATTTTTTTGGTAACATTTGCCAGATCTGTGCCTTGCCACAGTGTCTGAGCTCTTCATGCAGTTCCTTTGACCTCATTATTCTCATTAGCTCTGACATGCATTGTGATGTCTTAAATAGACAGGTGTGTGGCTTTCCTAATCAAGTCCAATCAGTATAATCAAACGTACACTAAAACTAAAGTGCCATACATCAGTAAATTAATGATGAAGTATGATTCACGGTGGATTTTCATTTTAGATTTACTAAATATTACAATTAAATATCCTTTTGGCTGATAGAATAAATTGTATATAAAAAAACAACACACAAATATTGATTAATAATTACTGATTAATGATGCTGACATGTTGTGTAAATGCATATGTTGTGCATACAGTATGCATAACTGTGTTACTGCTCTAAAAAAGAGCTTAAAAGCTTAAAGGCTTTGCTGAGCCAAAACCAGTGTGTTTGACTGAGGTGTCAGTTCTGAAGCTGTGAATAAGGCGCAGCAACATTTCCATCCTCAGCCAGAGCACTTGTGTTTAAAAATACACTATTTCACAATCCTCCAGAGTGCTGGACGGAGGTACTAGGCTACATTTTCCTCTCGTCTGCAAACGTAAGCATTCCTTTGGATTACATTAAAACTTTGGTGTGTATGTGAAGTGAAACCGCTATGTTACTCTGACAGGCCAGGTTCTGTATGTTACTTTCGGTTAGTTCAGCACTAAACAAAGAGGATAAGTGCCCCAACTGTATCTTAGGAGAGATTTCCTGGAAGCATTCCTTGAAAAGCTTTACATAGCAGGGGGGAATACACAGAAGCCAACTGTACGGAAAAAATACACTCTGACAGAAGAACTGATAGCCAACAGACGTTATTAACCTTTGTAACAGAAAATTCTGATCTGGCACGTCGAGTTACAGTACACTCCCCTCAAAAAGCAATCCATCTGGACAAGAATTACTGAACTGGAGATGCTCTTAAAATAAAAAGCCATTCAAATCAGCTAGTGCTCATGCTTAGCAGCATATGCAATGCCTTTCAAAGTAATGTTAAACTCCCAATGAGATTTATATGCATGACTTGGCCACTTCAGAACATATTTTTCGAAATTTTGGATGAGGGTAGTTTGAGCTGGAAATTTACAACATTGGCAATCGAATCGAAAAGCCGTAAATGATCGTCAAAAAGTTTGCCATATGATTGAGTACAGAATGCCGTGCTGGCCATCATTGTTGTGTTGTTTAATACTGCCGTCTGTTTTGCTCCTTGTGTTTTTCCAAGTGGCTGACATTTCTTATCTTCTGATCATGCAGAAACAAGCAGCAAGGACTGAAACTCTTTGGCAGCTTAACAAAGCAGCTTGGAAACATATCTGCATATGTTGCATGCGCGATAAGCAAATTCCTGATGAAATAACTCTAAAAACTCCAATGACAATATGTATTTCACATTTTACAAGGCTTTTAATCCTGCAAGGATTCTTCAACACATTATTTGTATCCTAGATTGAAAACTGAATACCTCAAGCATTTGTACACCACCAACCTTTGTGTGTGCTGTAGTGGTTAAACTGGAGGTTGTACTAGGCTGGTAAATGGAAAATTCAGATTCAAGATTCAAAGCATAACTACTGTTAAGACTGTTATTTTAGCATTACTCTTATACTATTATAAATATTTGTTAGAAATGAAATTTCAGTTTCAGTTTTTTGGTTTTTTTTGAGAGAGAGAGATTTGTCATAATTGTATATACACAAACACACATATATATATATAAGTGTGTGTGTGTGTGTGTGTGTGTATGGCAATCAGATTGCAGCTTTATTTTTTTTTTTTATTATTTTAGTATTTAGCAATTTATTTTCTTTATTTTATTTCATGCTCTGAAAAAGTCCTGGGTTGTTTCAACCCAATTTAGGGTTCAAATATGGAAAACCCTAACTTTCCAATTCGTTTTAATAAAAAAATTATAATAAAAAATGACCCAATATTTTGGTTAGTCCATATTTAAGCTAAGTTTATTTTTTCATCTAATATTCTTTAATAGTTTTTGTTAAAAATATCAAGACATGGGAAATGAAAATCTGCTATTATACATGCTTTTTCTCAAAATGCATTCAAAACTACTACTCATGTACACCGAAAAATGTTATTTAGTCTACAGTACACCGTAAAACTAAGTGTGACCCATGTAATTTGACTCCCAAACAAATTTTGGCTATTATGACCCGATCTCATTTACTGAAGCAGAAACAGAGCTAAACTCATGTAATCAAAATGACTCTTTTTGTGAATCAAAAGCATTCAGTGCAAAGATTTCAAAATCTTTCTCTAATGACCTCATTATTTGGAAACAGACCACTGATTTAAATTGAATGCAATTTCGAAAAAATTATTTTCTTTCTTCCTCAAAATATTTATAGTTCAGAAGTAGTAAAAAAATCATTGATGTAAGGACCCAGAATGGCTAAGAACTAAAACTGGCAGCGGTGTCATAACACACAATCATACAATTCCCAGCACTGTGATGAAGACAATGTCTCTGCATTATTGATTTATAACTGTTAGGCTTAATTAAAGAAAGCTGATTCCTCATAATTTTATGGTTATGCCAGTTGAGTCCAAACACATGTGATTGTGATGTTCTATTGAGAGATACTTCTGACACTGCTGAGAATCTGCAAACCCCAGTGACAGACACCGCAAAATCACTGCTTCTTGAAGTCATTTGTGGCCTAAATGTGCTGATATAAGCATCAATCAAATGCATGTTTTGTGACCAAAATTATGTACCAGGAACACATGGGATACCCAACAGTAAAAGTAGCTCTTTAACGGCAGCCTGCTAACCGCTTTTGCTATCAGACTCCTTTCCTGTTAGATCCGTTTTCTTGTTGCTGTTATATCATTATCGATTACTGACTGCCAAGTCATAAAAGCACATAAAGAGCATGCCATCCTACCAGTGGCATGATGGAAGTTGAATGCAGTGCCCTGCAGACCTTCCAGGTGCCCTGGATTTGTACAGAGCCATTAGCACAAGAAAAGGCAACCCGCAGAGTACAGAACGAGAGAGCATGCAGCTGTTGTCCCGCAGCTTAACGGACACTATGCCTGCCACTAGTAATTTAGACCTGGGCAAAAAGAGAAAGAGAGAGGGGGGCGAAGAATGAAAGAAAGTCTATAAACTTTGTGGGTTAATCCCCCAGAGGTGGAAGCTATTATGTGAGGCATAGATAACGTACTGGAGCATATGGAAATGATCAGTGAAAAAGAGTGTGACACTCACACAAACACACACGCAAACAGACATGCACGCGTTATCTATGCATATCTACCACTGCATGGATAAAAAGTGTGGAGTGATTTACTAAAAGTTGAACTCAACATCCAGAAATCGCATAAATGTTCACAAGCAAAGATATCTGAATGCAAACAGAAGTTTAAGGGCAGTATCCAAAACATACATATTTCTCAATCTGAAACATTCAGCTAAAACCAATTTTGTGCTAATTTTGCCTTCCGCTCACTCCAGGACACACACATATATGCAGAACAAAAGTGTGGCTCGCTCCAGCACTGGAGCATGGCTGAGGAAAAGCTCAGTTTTCAGACTGGGATGCTTCGAGTTCCAAAGGGGCGTACATGAAAGAAAGCCTGCGCAAGGAGAGTGCCCAAGGATACACGGCAGTGCTCAATGTGAGGACAATTTAGGCCTGATGGAAAAAGTGGGATCAAAGGACCGAGCTCCATAATTGCACATTCCCCAACTAACACCGTGCCATTTGAAGAGCGAGCCAGACCTTCAGTCTCCTCAGAGAAACAACTACATTCATTCCTCTTTACCTAGCAGAGCTGCACTCTCTGTTTCAGGGTTAGACACAAAAGAGAGGGAGGAGAATAAAACAGAGAGGGAGGGAGAGAAAGAGAAACTTTGCTAGGGATGGTGAACAAATAGATTTCTAATGGGTTTCTGACTAAGGACTAAAGACCTACACCCAACGACTCAAAAGTCAAATATTGATTAATAACATACTTGTACAGAGATCTTATTTAGAGTAATTTAGAGATCTAAAATAATCAAAATCTCATTATAATAGTGGGGTTTTAATACTTCTCTTTTTTTAAGTTTTTGACTTATGTCTTTCCAAGACATGCATGCATTTATTATAGCGTAAATCACTAACCTTGAAGGGACAGTTGACCTAAAATGAAAATACTCACCCTCATGTCATTCTAAATCCATATGCTACCATTTTTGTGAAACACAAATATCTTTATGAATCGCTTCAGTCTGACGACACACAGTGCAACCTGTTAAGCAATTTAGATGGGCAACTTTTTGTTACTTGTTCACAGACAGCAACATTACTTTAAAAAGTTGCCCAGTGTATAATCAGCCTTACATTTAACATTGTAATCATGTCTGTAAAGCTCTGAAAAAGACTGAAAAAAACTTTGCAAGACAGTACCACTTATAATAACTATGTGGTGCTTTGTTGGAGTTTTTTAGTGCATTTTGGCATTTAAACTGGGCTATTATAATTAGAGAAAAAGCAATGATTTAAAAAAAAAAAAATCTTTTGTGTTTAAGGAACATTAAAAAAAAAACTAATTTTGTCTATTTGCAGCTTTGCATATTTGGATCAGAATATCACATCACCTCAATATGGCACCATTAAGGCATGCATCAGGGCTATCACATTCAGATTTATGAAGATATACATTTAGGATGGGTGGGGGACCACTTGGAAATGAAATTCATGTTTGGCCTCAGTGCAGAGGCAATCAGGGGGAAAACGATTCTCTTCAGGAGTTCTAACCAAGCCAATGCCCAGAGGTTATTAAAGAGCGTCGTTAGCGGATAGAAGAATGAGGAAAAGAGCAATCGGGCAGCTCAATTCGCCATGCCAGCACTTTCTCTGTGTGGCCATAAAAGAAAAAAAAAGAATAGTAGTGCCTTAAGAGTTGTAGTAACAAAAATGCTTCAATGGCACTCCAATTGTTTCTCTCTCTGACTCTGGCTCTTTTAGCGGTCAACTCTTACTAGCCAATCTAGCAGACATCTCAAATGACCTGAAGCCAAGTTTGGTTTGTGTGGGTTTTTTTCTGCTGCCTTTGGTGATTAGTGGAGATGTTTTGAAAGTGCACGTCCCCTCACACTTTTCAGAGGTCGACTTTGACAGTCCACAAGTGCTTGCTATTAGGATTTGCTTGGTTTTATGTTGCGTCTAGACGTTAATAGTTGGTTTGTGTTCGCTCTCTCACCGATTCCCATCCTTCTGTGTCCAACAGATGAGCCCCTCCTCTCCTATCCAAAACCAGACAGGGAGAGTGACGGTTTATGCTACTAATGAAATAAATACACACTAGCAAGTTCAGTCTGTTGACAGGATTCCTCTGGGTGGATGGAAACACACGAGCAAAAAGCCAAAATGTAATTTGTGAGGTTGAGGGACTTTTTCAAATCATGACAAATGTTGACTTCTACAACAAGTCTCTGTTACAAGGAGATAAGATCTGTTTTTTTGGACTTTGAAATTAATCGTGTAGTGGAAAAAGAACAGGAAATTGTGAGAAAATGGATGAGGGAATGAAACTAGCTAGATTTGAACTTGCATGTCCCATATGAGAACCACAGCCTACACCATTACTCTATCCAATGAATAGTCCCACCCCCTTGCTCTTACAAAATAGTTCAATGTTTTTGGATATATTACCATGGCAACGCAAAAAATGTGGAGTAATTGAGTGCCCTCCCAATTTCTCAGCAGCCTTGATTCCAGAAGCATTTTCCCATTCATTTTTCCCATATTATAATTCATAAACCAAACCAACCAGCTACAAGGTACTGTAAAACACAACATTATAAACTTTGATTTGAATCAAAATAATATGTAAAAATCACATAGCCTACACACATGATGGCTTCAACAGAAGCAAATACCATTGATTAACAACCTCATAGCTCACAGTAAAGTATGTCTTTAATGGTTTATAAGTTATTGCTAAAAATCAAATTCGCTATGGAGAAAAAGCATTGGATTTTACTTCTGTGACCTGACTGCTGCACTCTATATGTCTCAAAGTCTAGATGGCTCTTAAATGTCACTCAAAGGACTTCACAAACAGTTCGGCCAAAAATATAACTTCTGTCATCAGCTATGCCATAAGAATTTTGTACCCTATCATTGAATAAAAAAGAGAATATCTTCCTATGTGTTCTACAGAAGAAAGCCATAAAGGGTTGGAACTATCCCTTTAAAGTTAAGGCTTCTTTCACTCAACAGACATATTTCTGGTTAATATCAATTATTCTCTATTGTCATTTCGAGCGATTCCAAAACAAAAGTGGCTCCCTATTCTCCCAGGCTGTGTTGTGATGCCCAACTCTGATAAAACCCAGGCCTGGGAAAGACGGTCAGCAGGGGGCCTGACTTTTTGACCTCTGCATGCCCCCGGAGGTTCTTACACACCTCAATGGGACAATTGTTCAGCTGCCAACGTTTTCGGTACTGCGGAAGTGCGCACAAATCATTGGTTTGAGACAACTCGGATTTCTCCTCGATATTGACGTTAGAAACAATGCGTCTCATTATTACTTTGTGCTAAAGTCCATTCCACAATAGACTTAACTTGATAGCCGAAACCAGCTTTTCCCTGGTAGATGGATTGGCATTTAAGGAAATTCGTGGTGGCAAAATATACCAGACGAAGCTTTTTTACCCTCTCTGATCAAACTTTGAAGTAAATCACATTAACAAATGAGAGGTAACTAATACTAGTCTTTTGAATCATGGCTACTCAGGAGTCGTGAGAAGAGCGTGTAGGATCTTAGACAGGTCAAGAGGTCTAAGATTTCCTGTTTACTGATGGAGGCCGGAGCCAACCTGAGACGCATCTCGTCTGTCACAACTGTTTGTCCGGGCTACCTGCGGTTTCCCTTTTGGGACTGTTTGTAAACAGATTAGCATTACTATCAAACAGGCCAATGGGAAATACTTTCCTTGCTTATCAGAACACCTTACCTACAAAAAGACCACAGCAAACACAATTCAGTGTGACTTAACAGGATGTTTATCAGTATTTTAGCTACGACGGAGATGGTTCTGTGCTTCTCAAATCCTGATGAGATAAAATACACTGACTAAGATAAATATCTACAAAGGCAAGGGAACTAAAGTTACATGTTTTACATAATGAACTGCTGCCAAAAAAAAACATTTCAGAAAGAAGACAAGGTACTAACGACTTTCCCTCACTTTGAACAGTTTGTGAAAGCTCAACTGGTAGTATATAAAGTGCTATAGAGTAAATATATTATATATTATATATAGAGAGGGAGTTTTAGATAGTTTTGTCTCAAACGTTTTTGCCAAACTATTATATATATACATATTACCTCACATTTTTATATGCTTCCCTAACTGGAATCCAGATTAGTAGATTTAGGAGAGTGAGAATTAGAGAATGAAAGTGAGAAAAAGAAAGATAAAATGGTTTAAAGGGCTCTGCTCTGTGATGTAGCTCATATCTAGAGAGTGCTAATGTGTAAACCTGACCCCGTGGGTCTAATTGGAGAGGTCCTGGAGGTCAAATGCCTCCCTAACTGTTATGATTTGTCACTCTTCACAGATCGAGTACCTCCGGAAACGAAAGGTCTTCTCCTGATCCACTGAGAACATACTAGGAGCCGCATTATAACACATACACACATACGCAGGATGTTCTCACAGCGCTCACCATCTTACAGCTTTGCTTACTAGTTAGAGATGTACTTCTGACCACAGTTTTAATAATTTTCTATCATATTCCAAGTAAAACTGTAATTGATGTAAATGTAATTAAAAAATATATATATTCAAATGCAAATAAAATAATTTTGGGATCCTGTCAAGTTTAAGAAGAGTAAGAGAGTCGTGAGGAATGGTGAGCACATGTCTCAAACACCTAAAATTATTACGCAAGGAAAAATTGCTAAAATTTTTTTTATGTGCTACACTCAAATTTACACTAATGCTCAGCTGTGCACAAAGAAGGTGCCAAAACAGTGCGAAATGTGCATACACTTTGAAACACTAACTTATACCAGCACTGAAGCCCACAATCCCAAAGGCAGCAAAATAAGATGCCCCAAGGACATGTTCATAGTGTGGTTAGTTTGCTTTAAAATGTTGTTACCCCGTTTGAATCTCACCAGCACAAACACACTCTCATTTTACACTTAAAATCATACAAATCTATCATTTTCATATACAGTAGTACACTTAAAACTATAAAAACAGTGAGATACATTGTTACTTTTTTTTACCAGAAAATATCAACATTTATTATTATTTACATATTAATTATTATTATTTACATATTATTCAATTTTAACAGCAGTAGATATGATTCTACTGATACATTCATTCATAATAAAAAAATATCATTACATCTTTAAGATTAATTTAAATTAAGTTGGAAACTGATTTTTTTACGCTTTAAGTAAGTGGTTAATGCTAAAGTTAAAGAGTGAGTTCACCCAAAAGGGAAAATTAGCCTGTCTTTACTTACCTTTGAAGCACCCTGGGTGCATGTTTCAGTCAAGAGTTATATAAAAAAATATCCTGGCACTTCTAAGCTCTATCACTGCAAGTGGGTGGTTCACTTTAACAGTGAACATGTAATAAAGTGCACACAAACTTAACAAAACATCCCTCACATGGCTCCGGGGGGTTAATAAAGGCCTCAAGCATAATTAGCATTTTATTTAACATGTTTTAGACTGTTAAAGGAAACCACCCTCATTGTGCAAAGATAGAGCTTAGAAGTGCAAGGATCATTTTTAAAATAACTCAGATTGGAATCATCTGAAAGAAGAAAGTCACATATAGGATGCTTCAAAGGTAAGTAAAACACCTGATAATTAAAAGTTTAATATAAATGTAAAAGAGGCGAAAATGGGCATGCCCATTTAAGAAAATAAGAATTTTTTTGCATCCTTACTACATATTACAACAAGTTTTAGACTATTACTATAAATACTAAATTAGTTAACATAAACACAATTATTGGAGTGATCAAAGTTGCATATCATTTCTTCGATTTGTGGAAATAATTCCCATTCAAATGAAGTAGTTGAAACCTAACCAACATTTGTTTCACATTGCATTTACAGATATATGCAGGGAAGCGACACTCCATAGAGATTTATTGAATCTCCACCAATTACCTAAGAGCACTCAGCCTGATCCTCCTTTAAGTTCCCCATCCATTTACATTAAACTGCAGCATTATCTCCCTTTCCTCTTTAATAATGAGGTTTGTTAATGATTCTTCTTTGGGATTATTAGTTTAGCTACATTCTCCACATAGAGAAGAGTCATTCAGATGAACAATGTTTGTTCGAGAGTATATTGGTTGGTGGCCTGATATTCTGTTTCTCAGCTCTGGCATTTTAATGCAAACACCTTTCATAATAAAACTCTAATCAGTCATAATTCTTTCAATCATAATGCTGTTTCAAAACCACACAAGTAGCTTAAAATGTCTTGGGCATTTAACAAAAAAAAAGGTTTTCATTGTGCAGTTTTAATGTGCTGTTTCTTATTTCCAGGGGAGCGATGTACAAGCCAGATCCCCAAATCTGTGCCAGTAAGTCTCAATGCTATTAAATTCAAAATGTCAACATTTCAGCTGTACTATGGCTATAACGCTGCACATAGCGTCATGTTGCACAGTCCCTTTCATAATGAGCACTATAAATTAAGCGAACTCTTTGCCCTATGCTGCATACCCTCTTTCCTCTTCATCTAGATCTACAAATGGGAAAATTCCAGTTTGTGATCGAGTCCAAGAGCAAAAACTCTTTCTCAGTATGAGAGCCCAGCCCAGTCGCTATACCAGTCGAAGTCTGTGAGGCCTGCTGCTAGCCTTTTCAACCACTCCACCTACTCCCATGATGCATTACTCAACGGGACTTCCCCTAATGATCAGAAAATGAGGAAAAGGAGGAAAAAAAGCCAAAGGATGAGGCGCTGTCTGGCTGTGTGTGTCTGCAAACGGCAGAAACAAGGGAAACAGTGTTGTAGACTAGCTGCTGCAGTAAGACATTTTTGTGTAAAAATCTTGAAATCTATATACTAGCTCTATACTAAAATCCATAATAATGTAATGTACAGATAATCACTATGATGGTGACCATAAACATGGCTAATAAACCTAAACTAAAGACAATCCATTAAACATTGACTAAACAACTTAAAATGTTTAAATCTGAATTAATAAGAAACTATTAAATATAAATAAATAAAACGAACATAAATATCTTACACTTTTATATATTGAAATATTACTTTTTCTCTCTGGAAAACACAAATGTATAATAAAATTCAATATACTATTACATCACTTGTTCAATGGATCCTCTGTGGTGAATGGGTGCCGTCAGAACGAGAGTCCAAAGAGCTGATAAAATTATCAAAAAAATCCATAAGTAATCGACACGACTCAAAAAACCAACGAAAATTATTTCTCTTCTAATTTAGACAAGACAACTTATTCAATGTAGAAAGCAATATTATGGAAAGAGGACTTGAGTCTGAAACAACAGAGTGAAGTTAAAAAATCTGTCATCATGCTGGAGAAAATGTATTCTGCACTTTGAAAATTATAATGGCCCATGACTATGCCAGGTTAAAAAATATATATATATAATAATATGTATATATAGCATCAGTCAGCTAGATAATTTTTGTTGATGTAGGCATCACATCCTAGATAATAAGCAGGTGAATTGAAAATCCCTGGTACATATCATTGTAATTGAAGCTGGAATCTGCTAT
The DNA here is from genome assembly GCA_032353835.1 of Enteromius viviparus. Taxonomy (NCBI): domain Eukaryota; kingdom Metazoa; phylum Chordata; class Actinopteri; order Cypriniformes; family Cyprinidae; genus Enteromius; species Enteromius viviparus. Next base: position 3,491,609 of record JAUCNO010001053.1, read on the forward strand.
TACATATGCCATCCTGGAAATGTGTGAAAACAGTGATCAAGATAAACCCAGTTCTTTTCCAACTATGCACAAGAACATCTACTACAACGTTTCTGATTTTCAGTCATTCTAATAAAACACTGCTGATTAAATGAAAATGTCCACACCATCTGTAAAGCAACAAAAAAATCAGTTTAAAATGAGGATAAGTGACGGGATAGAATGAAATACTCTAATCTGAATTACAGGGAAAATTGGATGCTACCCTGTACTGTAAAAGCAAATGAATAAATGTGACAAAAGCATTTGTCAAAATTACATGCATATTGATAGCATGGAAGTAATTCTAAGTGTGGTGCTCAAACACTCAAAGTTAATAAATTATTTTATTTGCAAGACAAATTTCTATTACAGATTTGTACATGTTGGAATTTGTACATGCTGCTCCATTACACTTCTGTGAAATCAAACTGCCCACTCAGGAAGCAACACTGATTGACAATCAATGTCACATGCTGTTGTGCAAATGGAAGAGACAGCAGCTGGAAATGACAGACAATTTGCAGGACACCCCCAATAAAGGAGTGCTTATGCAGGTGGTGACCACAGACCACTTCTCAGTTCCTATGCTTTCTGGCTGATGTTTTGGTCATTTTTAAATGCTGGCAGTGCTTTCACTCTAGTGGTAGCAAGAAGACGGAGTCTACAACCCACACAAGTGGCTCAGGTAGTGCAGCTCATCCAGGATGGCACATCAATGCGAGCTTTGGCAAGAAGGTTTGCTGTGTACAGACCATGGAGGAGCTACCAGGAGACAGGCCAGTACATCAAGAGACGTGGAGGAGGCTGTAGGAGGGCAATAACACAGCAGCAGGACCGCTACCTCCACCTTTGTGCATGGAGGAACAGGAGGAGCACTGCCAGAGAACACTTTTTGCATGATAGAGTTTAGTTGGCATCTGCAGATAGAATGGCGGTGACCGACAGTGGTTTCTGGAAGTATTCCGGGGCCCATTTAGTAATATCAATGACAGAATCAAGACAGGGTCTTGTCAGTTACATGCAGAGATTTCTCCAGTTTCTTTGAATCTTTTGATGATGTTATGCACTGAAGGTGATTTGCAAAGCCTTTGAACTTTAACACTGAGGAACGTTGTTCAACAATCTTTTTACACACTGTTTCACAGATTTTAGAGCCTCTGCCCATCTTTGCTTCTGAGAGACTCTGCCTCTCTAAGACATTATATTTTATAGCTAATCACATTACAGACCAGATGTCAATTAACTAAATGAGCTCATTTAGTGGATCAAACTTTTATATTTTCCAATTTTAACATTTGTTATGTTATCTATGTTCTACTGTGAATATAATATTACCTCATGTGATCTGATTTTATTCAAATGGAAAAAAAAACAAAAAAAAAACAACATCCAGACATTTTCAGAATGTGGGTTGTATAAATGAAATATACATACAGTATGTAGAAACATTTTGGTAATTTTAGAGAATGAATGTGCATCATAGAGCAAATATGCCTTTTCCCACACCATTCAACATTGACATTCATTACTCATGGTCGTATCTCTATTACATTTTGGAATTTTGCCCAAGATTAAATCTCTCAGCACCAAGAATAGGGGCATGTCACAGAGATGTGAACTGTGTGCAATGATTATGGATGTTTTTATAACTAATTTTCGGAAAAACCTTTAGGGAAAAAAATTTAAAAAGTGATGTCTATATTTTTTCTGTGACAAAAATACTTCCTGACATAATATGCATAGAATCTCCATGACTAAAAAACACCCTTTGGAAATGATTTAATGAGAAACCTGCATCATTACTGATATCTGTGGCTGAGCATGCACTTGCATGATTGAGACTGCACATGAATAAAAATGACGTTTTGGCTCAGCGCTGACATATTTCCTTCATAAAATAAATATGAACCTCAACTAAAGCACCAGGACTGTCTCCGAATAACAAACAACACCATATATTTCCCCGTTGAGCAAAAGGCATCAGCTGTGAAAACAGACGTCCACCTAAAAAGACACGACAAGGAGACGTCTCCAGCATTCCCGCAAACAATATAGCAAACCTCACCTCACACAGCACTTCCACTATACTGACAACATTTACTGTAATAAACCACCATCTGATTTTTCTGTTATCTCTACAAAGTACAATTCAACCAGAAAAAAAATACAACTTCCTTAAGCCAAAATGATAGGAACACTAGTATTTTCACCAGTCCGTTATTTCAATGTTTTTAATAATGCGTCTGTAAGAAATATCAGTTTACATTTCCAAACATTCATTTTGCCATTAAACGTAATAATGCAGTGAGATTATTGTCTGCACAAGGAGTCTGATAACAGCCAGTGCTCCACACAGAGATCTGATCTCATCATCATCCAGTCTGTCTGGAATGACATGAAGGAACAGAACTGAGACAGACTAAATCCAGAAGAACTGTGGCAATGTCTCCAAGATGCTACAAGAAACCTATCTGCAAAGCTAGAGTACTGTTAAAACTTTAAGGCACTTGTGTAAACAAAAAGCAGATTTTGCCCAAGAAGCACTTGTGCATAGTTTATCAGGAAGCTTTGCAGGAAGGACACTTAAAGCATCTTGGATATGCTGCCACAGTTTCCTCATGACTAATACATTAATTTCCAAAAAAAAAAGATACAAATGCAATGTAATTCAACAGAAAAAAAACATGTTATACAGACACGTACACTCATTTAAAAAAATGATACCACTTTTTTATCATTTTAAAAAGAAAGACAGAAAGAAAGAAACTTGAAAAGCCACTTGAAGCTTTCTCAGTGAAATTCGTGACATTTGTCTGAGTGGGCTCTTGTCTTTCTCTAGACTTTACACACTCTGTTTCCACACAGATACCCTGCGGGGGAAGCTGGGATCAGGGGCCTCACTCGTCCTTCCCTCTCTCACTCTCTCAAACACATGTTCAGAACCTACGCCTGCCACACAGAGCCCCAGGGATCCATGCAGTGGACTCCAGGGGGAAAAAAAGGCTGCATGTGCCCCACAAGGGGCCAAAGGTTTAGAGGCCAGACAGAGAGCTCTGGAGCCCGTCATTGTGGCCCAGACTGTGGGGGTGTGCATTCACATGCAGAGTATGGCGGAGGCCAGCTGTCAATCAACAGAATCTGACACATCTACATGGTCTGCATGCCTCATAAAGGGTGTCCATTTTCAGTCAGTCTGCTCAGTGATTAAAAGCTAATATTAAGCAATTAATCTATTAATATTCATTTTCTTTTAGATTTTATATTACATAAATATAGTTATTATTATATCAACATTTAAAAAGAAATTATGAACTGTCATACACGTTATTTTAAATGTGCAAGTAAAAGAATACTAAATTATAAATGTATATATATATTTAGTTTAAGTAATATTGTTGTGCATATTTGTGATATTAGATGTTTTCCTTTAATGTCTATACATTGTTTAATGAATAAATAAAAGTAAAAATGTTTCTAACAGTATGGTTTTAGTTTTAGTTTAAGCTTTATTTAACTAAAATAACCCTGATATATGATTTGAATGGACAAGTTTAAGCAGGATGACAACTGTCAGTCAAGTCCAAAGAGAAAAAGAGTGGTATCAGCAATATAGAGCTCTCTCACACACAAACCACTACCCAAGCTTTGTCAAATAAATGATACCCGTCTCATTTCAATCATCAAAGCTATAGGGTTTAGGGTCTTTCACTCTGTACGTCAATCAATGCCACTCACGGTTGCTTGGATGGCGAAACACTATCCACAGGCGCACACGCATACATAGACACACACACCTCACTGGCTCTGTTCTGCAGCTTCATTGATTTGCCCTCTATTCTTTCTGTTCACAAAAGATTCCTTCAAGTGCCACAGTGACAATGGCCTTAAGATCATCAGAGCGTAATGATTGCTGTCCAATGAGTGCCGCTTCAGAATTAATTGAGCCAGAATTAATTTGGGGAATTTCAGAGTACACTGAAAGGAGACTGTGGTAAAGAGCGGATAGATTTCAGGTAGCCGAGGGCAGATGTCTTCAAAACCCTTCCGTTTCTAAAGAGAAGTCATGTCAACATTTTACATTTCTAAAAATCTTTTTAATAAGACATTTACTTGAGAAGCAGAACTAGAGAAGATGTAGATAAACCCATATTTAATTTCTGACAAGGCTAAACACAAAGTTATGATGGATAAGTACAGTGCGTTTAATGGATTATTCTGTTGTTTATCCAATTTTATTCTTTCATTATTTACTCCTCCTTGTGTTATAATACCTTTAATCTTCAGAACATTGTGAATTAACCCTTTAACAACACATCAATTGTTTAGGTGATAAATGTCTTTCCAAAAGACTTTAAGTAGATTAAAATAATCTTATCTTATTAATCATTTCTTTTATTTGTATTTTCAAGCATGAGTCTTAAAAAAAAGGAAAAAACTAAAGCCAAGACAAGAAAAAAATATATAATTGAGGTGTAACAAAAGGTCCCAAACGATATACTAAACGCAACACTTTGCCATAATCTTAATTAGATCGGCCTATTTTAGCTGAAGATGTTTTAAGAAAATGTTTTTGCACTGCAGGCGATCATTCAGAGCCAGTATTTGTTTGATGTTCTCTCACTAAAAAGGTTTTACCTCAGAAGATTTTGTGCAACCTATTTCTCTGTGGTTTGTACACGAGGTAAATGTCAACAGGACTTTATAGGAACAAGGAACAACTCCTGCAGACCTCTTCAGTCTTAATGGCTGTCTCACATGTCACAGTTTCCACCCAGTGTGTTATAAAAGCAAATGCGATTACAGTGACTAATTCAGCTAATTACTCAATCTTGAATTTAACTGAAAGTAGTCTACAAATGAAGAACTTTACAAATTAAAATCTGAAGATTAAAGTTAATCATTTAATATAAAATGACTTAAATGTAAGTCCCCCCCCCACCAAAACACGTTTTTGCTTAAAAGGAAACTAATTTATGCCCAGCAGTCATGTTTTATAACTCAATATGATGTCAGCCTAATTTTATGATCATAAGCAGCCACATACACACCCAGACATGGAGCAAAAACATAAAATTTACAAACAGCTACTCAAGTTTAGATAAAATTACCAAGGGATAAGGGATATAAAAGAGCGGACAGAATTCCCTGTGGGCAAATCCCTGTCTGGGTCCAACACAGTAAACAAATTTTGCTCAGTTCATCACTGCATTACAGACAAACAGAGACAGTGATTCAAATTCCATGTGACTTGCCAGCATGGCCTTTTTCTTTCAATGACTGCCAACAGAGCGACCGATAGACAGGCTCCTTCACACTTCATACCACCTGCATGTTGACCTGCTCCAGAGGTTTCACTATGAAGAGCATGTTCTCACACCACACGTGTGCCATTTGGCTCTCCTCATAGTAGATGGTGGCATGATAAGATTTGACTTCCAACAAAATCATGATTGAACACGACTTTCTTCTGGCTACATTCGTGTTCGTGTGAGTGGGTTGATCGGTGGCTCAAATTAAAAGAACAGGTTGGCAGAGAAGTGTATCTGACCTCAGTGTACCTTGTTCCTTTGCCAAAAGAATCATTTCAAAACTACCAACAGTTACACCAAAACTGCTTCACTGTCTACTTCCTATAGAAAGCTGCTTCTTATGGCAGCATCATAACTGCAGGGGAACATCTTGAGCGATACTGAAGCAGGAACTCTGTTTATCTACTATGCATTACTTATTTTATACTATTACCTTTCAGTATTAAATGAATTACAAGAATATTTAAACTATCATGAAAGCATTAGAGCTAATCCAGATTATAAGGTAAGTATATAAATGAGTGGGAAAGGAAAAGAAAGGAAAGGAATTCACTTGAATGCATATTCATTTTATGCTTGCTTTAAACCACTGAGTGAACTGACTTGGCTTAATATTACAGGTACATAAAATCAAGCTTACATGCAAACATACACTAAAAGTAAAACATTTCTGCTAAATCTACAGAACAACCAGTGAAGGCCGGTAACAAAATGCATTGTATGGGATATGCCCCATATGGGATGCCCCGTAGGCACATCACGCATACACACAGATGCCTAAGGGTCTAGTTCCACCCGCAGGGGGAAGCATAGTCGCGCTTAGGCGGGCCAAGGGAAGACACGAGTCTACCGCGAACGGGAGAAACTGATTCGTGGAATGGTCATCG
>JAUCNO010001053.1:3506032-3547104 GCA_032353835.1 Enteromius viviparus
ACTTCTGGCTCTTTTTTTGAGCCTCTTAATTAGTTTAGTTTTTTATGTAAATGATTCAATAAATACCGTACCGTGCCACTCATACCGAGGTATTACCGTACCGTGAAATTTTGATACCGTTACATCCCTACTTGTTTCCTTAAAAAAAAGTTAAAACCTTTGCGACGTGTATTGCATTAGGTTATAAATGAGACTTAGTGCTTGCATGTTATTGCTCTTTTGTTGTTTTTGATTGCCTCCATTGTCTTCATTTGTAAGTTGCTTTGAAAAAAAGCATCTACTAAATAAACAAAATATAAATGTAAATGAATTTTTTTAATCAAAAACCAGAAATCAGCTTATTTTCAAACTGTCTTCAGCAAATGTGTAACAATCGCAGATTTATTAGGCTGCTTATAAGACAGGGCTGAAGAAGATGGTTACAGTTCCTGCCATTTGGTTATATTTCCTTTTTTTCTTCTTCTTCTTCATCTGTATGTGACAGAGTTCATGTTAATCACTGAGAGAGAAAGTGATGACAGTATCTCGTATTAGCATTAGGCAGGGATGATCGGCTCAGACTCACTGAGTGCGTAGGCAACACAAGTCATCTCTGCCCCCACCTATGACCGGATCAAACCTCTGGATTAATGAGCATGTTCTTGACTGACACACAGGCAAATAAACGTCATTTTGACTGACACGCACAGGCCTACTGTCATCATGACACACAGACCTACAATCACATTCACTCTCATCCTTAATCCACATGAATCCCTATTCGTTACAAAACTGACGTACAGTACAGCTGAGAAAGAAGGCTTTAGCAATGTCATCGTTTCTTTATGGCATCACTGGGGATGAAGTTATACGCCTGTGGCAGACAAGAAGGAACAGTATACACCATAATACAACATAACGCCTTCTAAGGAGATTTAGGCTCAATCTGCCTGCCTATCTCTTCTGCCTTTCTCTGGGGAATGGAGAAAGAACAAAACACAAATAACCTTATGAAAATATAACTAGTACTATGCTATGTGAACACCTGTTGTGTCAAGTTTTATGTCATTAATGCTGAATGTCATGTGTCTTTTACTGTAAGTCCATAACTATGTTATCTTGACATCAACCATGCTATGAGACACTTTCAGTTTTAAAACATATCATTCAGATAGCACATTATGCCAGATTAATGCACTTATTAAGCTAATGGTATATAATAAAATAAGTAGCCTATTTGCATTTACATAACAAACTTTATATAACATTATTTATTAACTTCAAAATAACAAGAAACAGCATGGCTTTGTGAAAAATAGTGCAAGTTAATGTGGCTATTATGCGTAACAACAGAACAAAATAAGACGTGAGATCTTACCGGGCGTTTCTGGTTACAATTAATGTTCAACGGGTGTCATATAAGCATAGCAAGACATTATGGCTTCATTTTTAATTTGCATAGATAGATAGAGAGATAGATAGGCCTAGGTATGCTTATGCATATGTTATCCATTATTAATTGCCGTTGAAACCAAATGAAGCCTACCTATTAAAATATAATTCTTGCCATCAGTGAGACCTATAATCCAATAATCAAAGCCGTATTAGTTTTACCTTTACTTTACTTTAATCAAAGTAGAGCATTTATTTTATTAAAGCGCATCATTTCAATTCAATCACATCAAGATCTAAAATATTGGGTCATCCAGGTAAAAGTTTATACTTAGCATGCCTAGTTCAAGTAATAAAAGCATAAAAAAGATGACCTTGTCAAAGCTAAAATGCCAAACCTATTCAACTTCTTTCCATCTGCCACCCGATGCAGTCACCAATGAAATGTCCACTATTTATTTCACAAGGGCCGGTTTAAAACAATGGAGGTCTCACATATCAGGGGAGAATAATATTTATATCAGGACCCAGAGCCTCTGCTGTTCTGGTAAGTAAAAGCTGCTCACGTAAACAGAAAGTGTAAATATTCTAAAAGTGTGAGTGAGAAGTTCTAAGCAGAAAGATGTTCCAAAGCACTCTATCTCTCACTTCCTCAAATACCACTGCCTTCACAGTGTCATCTTTACTGTGTCATCTGGTCAGGATCAGTTCTCTCCATCCTCACAAAGTACAATTAGAATGTCAATGTCAATGAACAGCTTAAGAGAGCACATAGATGAAGACCTGCATAAACACACATGAAAGCACATATACACAAACACTGAAATGAAAAAGTCCATTATTTATAAAATCTGCCTGACTTGTAAATCAGAATATGGGTGTTCCTTCAGCTAAGGGCAATTCTCTGAAACCTTTCTAAACTACAGGACTGTTCAAAAGGGGTCTTTATGATTTTCTGAATTTCTGAATTAAAGGCATTAAGATTGTCACTAAATATTACCATTTTAAATAAATGCCATTATTTTAAAATGCTAAAATATCTTCTTGTACCTTTACTGTCTTTCTTTTATATTCTACCCATCCTCTCTCTACACAGACAGTTCCTACATCTATTATTCATTTTCTCTCTTTTTCCCTGTCCAGTCACATGTTGAGAGCATGTTTCACAACAGTATTATTTTTGGATTAACATTAGTACGTCATTATTTCCGGGAGACATTTGATTTGTGTTAAATCATCTGCCTCCAATATTCTGTTTCTCCATTGTCCAGCTGTGCACACTTTGAAGATTCACAGCATTGATCTTTCATAAATCCCCAGACAGACCTCTGATCACTCCAATACACTACAACCACCATAATATAACATATATTATCGTTTGATAAGATAAACAGATAAATATATTAAATGCAGCTTAATGGCTAATTCATATATTGTCAAGAATCTGCAGTGAAAGCACGCGGGCTTTCTTATTAAAGGACATAATCTGTTCCACCACACTCTTGTCAGGCTGGACTTGCATTGGTGAACTGTAATATGAGAGGTGGCAACAAGCTTAAGTAATTGGATTGGTATAGCACTGAATGTCAGACAATAGATAGTCATCTCTGAAACAGCCATCTGACCCTTTGTTCCTGGTTTCAGGCGTGATTTAGAAGCCCATAACTGCCTGGTTTGATCCCAGTCAAGGATGAAAAAGGGGGCGAGCAGAGCAGAGTGGGACCGGAAAAGTCTAGTTCAATCTGATGACCCGTACACATCTCGGGTCCCCAGTCGAATTTGGGCTCCCCAAAGGTTTGCGGCTTACTTGTGTGGTCATTACTCAAATCACATTAGCCCTGGGGCAGCTTTACAAACACAGATTTTAGCCTGTGGATAAGCTGATATGAAAAAAGTAATACAAAGGCACAAAAATTGGTGTATAGATTTACTATAAAACACTCAGAAATTACTAGTTAATTAAACATTTTTTTGAACAAATTTGGAAATAGAAAGCCTAAAATAGTTTTATTCACAACTTTGAAAATCATTTTAAGATGTGTACATGCATTTACACAATATAAGCCCTAATATAATTATTAGGAATAATTATATATTTCTGCGGTACAGAATCTTTAAATTAAATTCTCAGAGTACATTCTAAACAGCTTTTGATGTTACTATGGCATACCGAACATGATATTCTCTATAATATATGACTGACTTTACTAATTTATAGTTGTTTTTAAGCAGGCACCATCTTAAAGTGACAGGCCAGGAGTCTCTAACAAAAGCAGTGGTTTAAATCCCACATACCTGTCCGACGCTCAAAAGAAGGGATTTGGCATCCCAGATGAAATGTGAATGCGGATATCAAAATGGGCGAAACCCTTTGAGGGGAAAGCGCTCAGGTTTTGAGGTCTAAATAGTCTAATTAACCCTTATTACACAGAGTGGCTATTTGAATGCCGTGAGTAACCTGAGACCTCTCTTGGGGGTCAGAATCTTTTAAAGGCACAGTGGCCGGTACAAAAGGTCCAGCGCACCTTTAATCTTGAACCTCACCGACAGGAAATATCAGCCTGGCATCTTGCCCTCAACTTGCTATGGATCTCCTTTATGTGGCCACACACATTATTGAGGGCTGTGATTCTGCTGTTGTTACAATATAAAGATGAAGAGGCTCAACGGAGAAAAAAAAAACATCTACTGTGTATTTTCAATTGTATTGCATGAAGTATATGTGCATGTAATTTTTCTTTGTAAAGATTCTTTCTAGTAAATAACTTTGTAAAGGTAAAAAAGGTGAACACTGAACTTTTAGAACAGCATGTTGGCTCAGCCAATGGTGTGAGTTTAGGGCAGGGCTACGTGTTTGACTGACTAATGGCAGACAAAGAGTCTGCACTGTTAGTGTTACTGAATTCTATACACTTCAAATTGAATAACTCACCGATTCTATAGTAATATATTAACATGACATAACAAAAATGCTTGTAATTCCTTTTATATTGTATTCTTTCTGTGGTATGGCTTCCTAACTCAGATCCAACACAGAGATAAACAGAGACCCTCACTCATCTTTCAACATCAAGATTAATAGACTCCCAACACTGTGACTAAAAAGCTATTTGACTGACACCTAGAAACACACTTTTCCTTATGGGGCTGCTTATCAGAGGATTTCGTACCACAATCCCGCCTGTTTCACATACTACAGCGGTTGTAAAATGATGTGGTGAAATAACCCACTAGTTACTGATTAGCCGCTGTCTCATGCTGAGGAACTGTTTGCGCTAAGGTCTGTGGTATGACCTATAGTGTGACCTGTATGCAAGACGTCAGAGAAAGAGTAAAAGATATCTGGCAGGTACTCAAGTCATAATTTCCTTTTTACATAATCTGTATTCAAATAGCTTTTCAGGTTTGCCCCATGCCCAGAAGAGGGCAGCAAGAGCTATGGGGGCAATTAATTCCAGATTACTGTATGTGGATCTATGCATGCACACGGAATGCCTCAGGGATTTTATCACACATGGATATCAACATACACAGCTATTGAAAGAGTCTGAATGTTGACATCATGAAGCGAATGACCCTTTTTGTGTCAATATTTCTACACTGAAAAATTTGTGACTTTCAAGGTTTCTAAACATGCAGTGTCTGTGACCTCTCATATCTGTCTGGCTGCAAGTTATCTTTCTTAAACGCTGATGTGTTCGGTTAAAAACAGACAGACAAACAGACAGATAGCTAGCTAGGTTTACAATTAAATATTATTTTAACAATATTTCATTTTAAAATTATATGCATTGCTTAGTTAAATACAAAACTTTTACTTTTTTCTTTAATATGTTCTGTAGATGTATTCTATAGTAGGCTACAGCTGTATTTTATCTCATGTATTTAACATACAGTGAACTAATTAATATCGTATGGTGCATTCATTTTCCTTTCGAACTATATCTATAAAAAAAATGCAGTGGAAGAACATGCGGTTTAGTCTCCCAGATAAACCCCGTCATCTTGTGGGACTGGGGGACACGGGCGGGGCTTCTGTACACGCCACACCCTTTAACTTTTGAATATTAAAATTACGCATGCGTTTGCCACCCCCATTAACTGAACTTGGTGTATTGAATGCGCAGTCAGTCAGTCGCGGACAAACGCTCCCATGGCTTCTGTGTAATGTATACCCGCCGCTGAGAGAGAGAAGCAGAATAAGAAAGATAAGAATTCAGATACGCTGGGATAATAGGAGGCAGTTTCCTACACATTGGAAAATAGTCTTCTGAAAGAAATAAAGTTGTTCTCCACCCGTGCATGTTAAATCGGGGAGAACATTAGAGCCGTGAGGCGGCTAGAACTTCTGAGTCTCAAAGCAACACCAACAAGAAGGCATGATTGTGCGACGGAGTTCAGTATTTTCTGCTTTCTACCTTCATGCCTTTTTGTTATGCTTGCCGACGAAGGTAAGTGTGTTTTACATGACTGAAATGTTTTTTTTTTTGTTATTTATACTCAAAATATAAAGATGTGAAATAGCATTGGCAAATATCTGTGTGATATCAAAAACAACCATGTTTGGACTCTCAAAAGCAGCGCAAACGTTCTGCATGGTTCAGTCTGACACTGACAGATAGGCAGACAAAAGTTTAGCAGCCTATCCCATTAAACAACGCACAGTTGATTTTGGGGCGCTTTATATACACGGATTTCAAGTTTTTCTTCTCAACAGGTGTCTGACGCATCGGGGCACTTCGAGCTGGAAATCGTATCGATGCAGAATGCGAAAGGCGAACTGCAGAACGGCTCGTGCTGCGACGGCGAGAGGAACCCGGCGGATCGCAAATGCACGCGGGACGAATGTGATACGTATTTTAAAGTTTGTCTGAAGGAATATCAATCGCGAGTTTCCGCGGCTGGGGCTTGCAGTTTCGGAACTGGATCTACGCCCGTTCTCGGTGGGAATAAATTTTCGACCAAGGGAACGCGGAGTGAAAAGTCAAGGATTGTTTTACCCTTCAGTTTTGCGTGGCCGGTGAGTAGACGTCCAATTTCTTGTTTTAGAGCATAATTAATGAGGTCATAGCGGGTTATGATGACGCAACGTTGGTGGTACATTGTAGCAATGTTTCGATCCACGTGCGCGGTTCGTCCTGGAGTTTATACCTGCTCGGTTGTGTTGTGTGTGCATGACACCGTAAACAAAAACAACAACTCAGAGATCTTCTTTAAACTACTTAGCCTACACTAACCTTGCTCAAAAATTTGTTTACTCGTGAATAAAGTCGAGTTGAAAGTGATGACATTTAAATGTTAAACGGATGTAAGCAAAGATGTTTCCTTGGCAAAATATTTATAAATGTCTTGATTAGAATTTCGTGCCATGTTGACAGTGGCCTGCAGTAAATTCACTCCTCATGAAGCTTCTGTCAGTGTCTCCTTTTTGGCAGTCAGCTAAATACATCAAATAAACCTCTTAATTTGTGTCACTGTACTAGAATGCAAATAAAATAAGATTTGTTTGGTGTGAAGCACATGAGCCGAAGCTCCACAGAAAAGAGATTTACCAATGTTTATCTTGCAGCACTAAAGAATTTATGAGTTAACCGTGATCTCTTGAAATGGTAGTCATCTGTTTAAGGGCCTTTTATAACCTGCCTTATCAGGTCAGTCTAAACTGCAGGTGATTTGCAGTAAACCTGTGTGTTATGATATGCAGCCATGTAATAGAATGCCATAGTATATAGTGTGATGTCTGCCAACATTTAAGCTGTATTAACTAAATAAATTGTGGTCCCTGAAGGGGGGGTCAATGGAGAATGTAAGCTAGATAAAACATACTTTTTTCTTTTTTTGGACCATGTTTAATAATATGTTGTGATGTCAACTAATATTCGTAATGAAAGTGTTACTCTGAGAAAATCTAGCTTTATTTATGCTCAGGGTCACAGGGTTGGCTGACAGTCTGGTTGGGGGTCGTAAACCTTGGTTAGGGTAACCTTAAACTGGTAGCAATACCTTTGTTGGAGCTATTTTAGTGGTATTGATCTATTTGATAGTTTCAGGGTTTCCCTATTCAGAAATAGATATTCACAGGATTCCCACAATCCTGCAAAACACGAACATGTCAGAAAACGTGATTTCAAATTCTGTAAAAGTTGAATCAATTAATCAAGTCTTAAAAATAATGTAACAGTTGGAAAAATCCATTAGTCAGAAAGTGTGGGAACCCTCAGTTTGTGTTATTTTCTCAGGAGCGTTTGACTTTGGGGACGTTGAACTGTCCTTTCGTACTTTTTGTTGGCGTGAGCGCCTGTGCACCTGCTCGCTTGATGATGTCATTGTGGATACATTCTCAGTGGGGTCAAAATGATAAAAAAAAAGAATCAAAGGCTAGACTGTCGGTCTGACAAAGAAAACGTGTCCCTGTTTGAACTGTTTGCCCCAGTGAGCTGCCCACCTGTCAAGTATTTGAACTAGATGGCCAGTAGGCATCTGTTGATCATGCAACACTTCAGCTATTTTTGTGATGTGTGCATACTGCAAAAGGTTTCTTTTAATCATCAAAAGTATAAAATCGAAAATTTCGATATGGCACACTTCAGTCAGTCGCTAATTATTTTTTCGGTTGGCAGCTGGGGAGAGTTGAAGTTTAGGCTTTGTGTCAGTCACGGCTGACTGGAGACTAGGTATGGCACCTTTTAACTTTGCAACCCTTGGTAATTACTCTCAGCAAGTTCCCAGACACAACAGCCAAATCTCGTCGCCAAACTTTAAATGTTTCATTTACAGGAATACCACCCATTTATTTTGCACCTTTTTACTGCATTTGATTGCCCCGTGCTTTTAGTTTTAAAGAGGGGTGTAGAGTGAAAAAGAGAGTGAGAGGGTTTTAGTCATAGCCCACCCAGACAGAGCCAGCTTCAGCGAACATGAAACAGGGGGTGACAATAGCCGGGCCAAACTGGCTACAGGGAGGATTACTGTGCATAATGGAGCCGGTCCAGGAATAATGCCGGCCCAGGGCAAGCAACAGGAAGCTGCGTTCGACTCAGCAGTGATGAGATCGGCTCCTAGACAAACCCGCCCCAGCCCTGACCTTACTTCTCATACTGGCCGTTTCAGCAAATTACAGCGCTGCTCTCTGGCCCCGTGGCCCTGAATGCACCTGGGGCCTGTCTGCTCAGCATGAGCCAAAAAGCTGGTTCACCAACAAATTGGATAATTCCTTTTTCCCTGTCCCATCTTCCATTCTGTTTAATAGTCTGTGAACAAGTTCCCTTTGCTAAAAGCCAAACTAGCATTTAAGTGTATATATAATTCATGTCTCTTTCAAAGTAAACACAGAAGTAATTCAAACCATATTTTTAAGTCTTTCTTTTGCTTTTGTTTGAGCACATTCTGTCCATTTCTCTTACGCTGTTGGGAAACACAGCAGGCTGAGCATTGGTCGGTGTGGGAATAAAATGCAGGTGAACCGTCTACAAGCCTGAGGGAAAGAGCAACGGGCAGCTAAGGGGATAATGACATGTTTGCTTTATACGGTCTCCTCTGATGTGGCACTTAAGTGCAAATTAGTCAAGTCGTAGAACAGGGAAATGCATCGTTTGTCTTTTTTCTCACCCTTGTTAAGGTTTTGATTGAGGTATTGTTAGGTCATTGTAAAGTAGTGTAATACTGATGTTATGTTGAGCTAAATTTTCTTAATCACGGCACGACTTACTCAATTCAGATTTATGATCTATACAGGAAACATTTTGTTGTATTGAGATGTCTAATCTTGAATGCGCTCCCTTTGACTGAATACCTGACAGCTGATGTGCCGTTTGATCCGATTCTCTCCTCAGTCCCTGCCCGCGATCACCTTCCTGAGTGACAGGAGATTAGATGGCTGCCAGTAGCGATTGTGTGCGCACAGGTGACTGACAGACCTGTTATGAGGGAAGCCTGTCTCATTTTCCACGCCAGAGAGAGCAGTGAAAGATTGTCAAAAGCTTTCCCTGCGAGCCCCCCTTATCTGCGGCCACCACTCCAGATAGGAATCTCTCACAAAAAAAGGCTTCCTTCAGTGATTGCACCTTCTGAAAGGCAAAAAAAGGGTGGTTACCTTCTTGGATATGGTCTAGTTTTCCAAGCTGCTAATGTAAACCCTGTTGACTTTGATTGATTGGGATCTGGCGAAGTATATCCGGAGCCAGTGTTGAACATTTGTCACTCTAAATGTCAGCCTCTCCTTATTAGCAATCACGCTTTTACCAGCAGAGACATCAATCGGCAGATAGCCAGAGCAAGTGAGTGTGATAAAAGCAAAAAACGAGGAGCCTCAGTCGTTTGTTGAAGATGAATACGTCCCATATCAGAGCTCAGGGCGTTTGGGAGCAAGTGTAGACCTTTATCAGATGTCTGTGAAGGCCTAGAGCGATAAGGCAAATGCAGTGTGAAGTTTGGGAGTCTGCTGATGGGGATAGTGAGAGTTCAATGATGATACCGAGGTCAGTGACAAGCATGGGAAAAATGAACCTGGCAGCAGCAGGCATTTAGAGCTGATAACCAGATTGTGAGTTATGGAGTGAGATCCACAGAGGCCCTTTTCTTTAAGTCTTTCCCTGCTTCTCACAAAAAATGCATAATTGTTTCTCATTCATTTTGCCTGTTTAAACCCTTTTAAGGCCCTTTTTCTGTACCTCAAAGAGTAGAGCATGTTTTTAGCAACACCAAGGTTATGCGATTGGAATGCATTAAAAAAAGTATGCCTTTAATGCATTGCAAGTCACTTTAGATCAAAGCATCTACCAAATCTATAAATGTAAAACTGCATAATGTCAGATAAAACAATTGCTTAGGTTAAGTCCATCACAGCTTTTAGTCGCTGGGCTGATCTAAGGGGAGGTCGTGCTAGCTCATGTCCGGACATGTACAGCAGCGGGCACTTTCAAACACTTTGTGGAAATGCGGGGCAGCTGAAATCAATGAGTTGTTTGCTTGATATACATAAACTGGCAAGATTTGTTAATTCAATGCAGGCTGTGAATCAACGGCGTGTTTGTGTTAACAATGCGTTCAAGTGTGGACAAGGAGAGGAAGGACAAGGTGTATCTCAGTGGAGGTGACAACAAATGAACTGATATTTGATAACCATAAACACGGCGACTGTGTAAAGTTGTATTAATGGGCTTTTTACGCCTTTATTGGGACGGGACAGTAGCATTGGGTGGAGAGAGGAGTCAGCAAAGACTAACCACAAGGATATTGGCACAGACTTTTTTTTTTAATTTGAGGTAATTAAGCACCCGTGCATTAATAAGCATTCTGAGATTTTGCACAGTACAACATTCTTAATTAATGCACTTAAAGCACCGCCTCTACATGCAGATGGACCGCCTTGGCTGTTATATCTTGCTATACATGATGTTTTTTAGGGAAATTATTTTCAAATATGTCTTGAGTATGTCTAATCTTGTATTGTATAGAAAGTATTGTATTAGCTGGAATCTCTAGTACCACTTGAGGTGCTGCTTTGTTTTGCCGATGTTGTTATCTTGATATTCTTCAGGTCATGGCGATCCGAATGCCCCAGACTAATTTTAGCTCTTTGTAGAGTGAGACGTGTTGCGCATTGGTTTGTTTGAATGGCCTGGCGCGGGGGACTCAGGACCCATCATTGCTTCAAATGGACAGTGAGAACCATGGAGATGTTGGAAATTCCGTGGTCCCTCGTCAAGAGTACGAGTGTGTGAATCTGACAAGTAGGTGCCGAAAAGAGACGCTTCAATTCTGGCACAGACACATTCACACGCAGGCTCGTTTTCTCTCATGCGCTTCTGCTTTTTTCGATCAACTTCTAACACTAAATCCTATATATGACGCTCATTTTATTCTCTCAGGCGGAGTAATCTCTCTCTCTCTCCGTGACTCTTGTTACCTGATACCGGTGAGAGCCATGATGACCTTAAGTCAGACAAAGCGTTTCAGAAGTGCTGAAATGTAGCCAACCCCTCCAGAGATCTCGGCCTGCATTGGAGTCATGCTAAAAGCAGCCCACCCCCCGCAACTCCCTCAGATCCTCACTCCACATTCCTCTCCGTGGGGAAAAAGAGGAACAAAACGCAGCACACAAAAGACCTGAAAGCGAGAAGTGAAAGGGGATTTTTGTGGGTTTTTCAAAGAAACAAGTTCACTTTCAACCTGCAGTTTTCTTCTTCTTGTAAATCTTTCTGTTATGTGAGCTAATGTGCAGAAGGGACATGTATTAGTATGTATGTACTGTAAGGAAAAAATAACTAAAATATATATTTATAAATATGAACCAAAGAGGCCTATAATACTTGGGACAGCACTGGACTGCATTTCCAACTGGTATAGTCCAAAATGAATTTCCCCCAGCATTGCTTAAGAGCACTCAAATGTGCATACATTAGCCAATAACTATCATTTGACTAATCACATGATGACGTTAGCCAACCAGAAACTGACATCATCAAGACATTTACAATCTCAAAATTTTCATTGGGAAAAAGTTTTTTTTTTTGGCCCTCTAATAATGTGTAGTTGTGGCATCTGTTTCCCACACCAGCCAAACCTTTACCTCTTGGGTCAAACTGTGGTGTTTTCTCGGAGTACCATGTAAATAATGTGGTACATGGATTTGAATCATTCAGCATTATTGTATATATTAAAGAACCATAATGCAGCCATTCAATTCTATCATTTTATTTCTCAACTATATATTCAAAAATAGAAGATATTTCCTTCCTATTTGTCAAACCGCAAATTAAATCACTGCTTTGCATAATAAAGATAGTTCTAGGATGAGAACTTGTTGGACCTAATGTCCTTACAATGACTGCTGAACTGATGCCACATAACTGTCATGGAGAATAACATGACCCAGTGATTCAACTGTACTACTAGACCCTCACACATAATAAACACACACATGTAAAAGAAGTCTGAGGTCTGTCATTTCTGGAAATTTCATTATTTTCTGGGAAAAAATGTTCACAATGTAGAGGAACAGATTGATGCTGCAATGCTCAAACACAATGAAAACCCTAAATCGGTTTAATTTGTTTTGTTTTATTATTATTATTGTTGTAAATGTATATTTTGTAAGGGATTTTATCTTTAATCTCATTTTGTTTTAATTATTAGTGCTTACTGTAAAGCATTTTTATTATAAAGCAAATAGAGTTTATCATTATTAATAAAACATTTGTATTCATTATTAAAAACCTTTGTAAAGAAACTGCTCAAATTGCACCAAATGTAATCGTTTAATTTCATGTGCACAAGCAAATAAATTGTAATGACAAATGTGTTGATGTAGTTAAGTGTCACTCAGGTGTACTGTGAAGGTTAGACAGCTGCTTAGTTCTTTTGATTGGATGAACAACACAGTTATAAACAAAGATGCTTGTTGAACTCTTCTGTCAGTCATTGTTTAAGTTGTAAAGATGGTGACACTGGTTCTGCCCAAAGTTTCAGGAGAGCACTTCCTGACAAGGTGAAGGTTGTATTATTCTTCTGATCTTTCACGGCACATTTCTCAAAGTGTACCCATGGTCACATTTTGTCATTGGTGTTTATTAGTTACGAGTCAAGGTCCTTGGTTAAAGCTCTGTTGATGTAAAATGATCTTTGATGTTTCTTTGTTTTGGTTTCATTGCTGACTGCATGTGTGTTTTTCTCTTTCAGCGGTCCTACACGTTGATAGTGGAGGCCTTGGACTTCAATAACGATACCGCCAGCGAAAGTGAGTAGCATGATCTTTGACCGCTTTTTTTTTGCTCCTTTTTGTTTTTGGTTGATATATTTTGTCTGCTTTTGAATTCTCTTTGATGTTCTCTCTGTGGTTGATTTGTTTCTATTTTTGTGTTATTTTGTTTAAACGTAATAAATTTACGTTTGTTTTGTTTCTTCTGCATACCTTTTTTGTTTAAACTGGGAATTGTAAGATCTAAAGTTTGTTTTGTTTTGTTTCTTTTTTCCCCTTCTTGTTTAAACTTTGGGAAACGTAAGAAATTAAAGTTTGTTTTTGTACCATTTCCGCTCATAGCATGCTAGTCCTTAAACCAAATGTGCTGACAGGTGTGTGTGACAGGACAGGGAAGTGAAGAGGAGGAAGACTGTGTGTGTGCGTCTGTGAGAAACATTGTTGAGGGGGCCTCATGCTTATGAAAATGTTTCCGAATACCTGATGACTAATGGCAGGTGTTGGCAGTCAAGGTCTCATGGCCTCTCTGTCACGGTGCATAGCTCAAGCACAAGGTTATGTTTGCTATAACCTTTCTCTTCTTACACCTCAACAGGGCTTAACACTCCAGAAACAGTCCCATTTAGACACTAAACTGAGCCTGGTGGAGTTCATTTGAATAGCTCTTCTGGGTTGTGTTACCATTAACCAATATAGCGACCAGCTATATTCAGATATTCAAACAGGGTTTTTTTGCAAAAAAGTTGAAGTTGTACTAACGGTTTATCTGATGCTAGATCCTGTCATTATATTCTCTTTGGATGGGTGGTCTCGTCAAACGCTTCCTAATATGTGTTGTGCTACATTTTAGAGGCAGTTGGTTCTGTTTATTGGGTTTGAATATTCTAATGAAATATTAGAATCTGAAAATCCCCAAATCTGTAGCCAATTCATACTTTGCTGCATTTTAAGAAGATTTATTAACAACTTTAGTTTTATAAATATTATAAAACAACATTGTCCACCAGAGGTAGAATTAGGCCATTTTTAAAGCTGTACTAGTTAACACAGTGGAACATGGTGCAAGTCATCGATCTGATTCCCAGGAATTATAGAAACCCATCAAATGCGTACTGTACCTTAAATACACTACAAGTTGCTGTGGTTAAAAAAGACAAACAAATGTTTTTACCAAACACTTTTTTCTACATATGCTGCAATTTAAACTTTGGGGTTGGTAAGACTCTTATGCTCATTGGGCCTGCATTTTAATTGCTTATATACAAATATAATAGTGTTTTCTTTATTTTCACATAATGTCATTTATTCCTGTGATGGCAAAACTAAATAACAACAGTCGTCAGTGATCCCAACTCTGGTCACATGATCCTTCAGAAATACTTCTAATATGCTGATTTGGTGCTCAAAAAGCATTTTGAATGGTGAATGTTTTCAATATTTTTCAAATATATAACAAATAGATATCCATATCATTAGTAGAATTTGTTTTTCATTTCTACTAGCAACTCCCCTTTTTCCTTGTCCGGAGGGTGTGGAGTTTTTTCTGTCAGTTTAATGTGACTTTCTCACCCCACAGTGAAGTGGATCAGGCTGCAGGTAGTAAAGACGTGACACTTGGCTCTGTCCGCAGGGTTCAGGGTGCAAGAGAAATGCCACAATGACCCTCTGCATTCCAGAGTACTATGAACTACAGTACAGGCCCACCTGGCCTCCATAATATTATCTATTTCGCTCTTTCTACCTCCTCTAGGAATAAATCTACCCATGTTTATATTCAGGAAAATTGTGAAGGATGTGAGCTGTTGGCTTGCATCATCTTCTGCTTGTAGAAACAGCACAGTTAGTAATAGAGATGGGAAAGTATAACCAAAGTCTGGTTAGTGTAGAACCAGTTTTACATCATTGTAACATTAAAAGATACCATAGTTTGTTTATAAACGATTATAATAAGATAATTAAAAACCATCTGAGTAAAATATTCACTGGATACATATTGGAACTAGAACACAAACAAATAGATAATTATTTAAAAATTCATGTAAAAATAAAGGATTGAAACCTTTGAAACATTGGAGGTAACATTGTAAATGCTTAGGATCTGCAAAAGTGTATATTTTGCTTGATGTTATGCCTATCAAACACTCTTGACTTGTTGACACACATCTTGACTTGTTTTGGATATGTTTTATTCTGTAATTTCATTCCTGATCACCAGTAGCTACACAGATAACTTAAACATTACCTACCACATTTCTACCAGCACATATTTAGAATATCATGTCCAGGACTGCATTTCTACCTAAGTAGATCATAGAGACCAATGTTATCAACAGTGCTTTGGGAAAAGCTGGCCAGCCCTAGTTGGGAGTATAGTAAGAATTTAAGGATGAAATCTGTGGGCGAGTGGGCGGTTGTTTGATTGTGGTCAGAGAGTCTGAAGGGAATACATGTCAGTTTACTAGTATTTACACACATTTATTTCCAGTGTCAAGTGTCTCTCAGATTTTATATGTATCTGTTCTAATCATAAATACATTAAAACGTATTTAGGGGTCTTTTACACAGAATGTTTTTGAATTTTTTGTTTTTCTATATAAAAATGCAATAGACATGTGATTGACCATTGAATGGCAGTGAACCACCTCTTACATTGAAAAATATTACGGGTGATCCTTAAACAAAAGAAATGTAACAAATGTTCAAATTTAACCAAAATAATTGAATTAAGTTTCATTGCTAATTTAATACCAGCATTTATTTCTGTAATATTCCATGGACCCCCTTGTGGCCACCTGGGGGTCTCCACAAACCCTTGCTCTAATTCATTTCCCTGCATGGGATCTGTATCTACTGTGGTGAATATGTGTTTATTAACTGATGTCATGAGTCCTGGCTGCTAGTAGCATTACATATTGATGTAATTAATAGTGATTGTGGCTTTTTCTTCAGCTATAACATGAGGGGTTATTTTAGGCCAGCGATATCTTTAATCTGCGAGCAACTAGATATCGAGACATTGACGTTTCTTGGTTAACCTTTAACACTTTGAACTGTATGTGGCGTTACTGTGTCAAGGCCTTTCTAACTTTTACACATTGGCTGTTCAGGTGGAATGCTCATCGCGAAAGCATCCCACTCTGGCATGATCAACCCAAATCGACAATGGCAGAAACTGACCCACAACGGCCCCATCGCTCAGTTTGAGTACCAGATCCGGGTCACCTGCGATGAACACTACTACGGCTTTGGCTGCAACAAGTTCTGCCGGCCACGTGACGAGTTCTTTGGACATTACACCTGTGACCAGAACGGCAACAAGACCTGCCTGGAAGGATGGACGGGTCCTGAATGCAATACAGGTGAGCAACGTTTTTGTGCATTTATTTAATATTAATTAAAATACAGTAAAAAGTGTTGTAATATATATTTTAAAATGTACTTTTTTCATGTGATGCAAAGTTGAGTTTTCGGTAGCCATTACTGCACATGTCACTTCAGAATACATTCTAATATACTGAAGTGAAGTGAAATGTTTTGCAAAAACTGTTGACGCTAATGCTTTCAAACAGTTGCCATTTTAAGAGGCTGATGGGTGAGGGTATTAGTTTGGAATCAGCTGTGAACGGAGAGCGCAGCACCCGAAGCCTGACGACAGTACTCAAATTAGAGCAGGATGCAGTTAGTCTGGTCAGGGGTTTGAAGGATTCCCGCCCCATACATTGCCAAAAATTTTTCATGGGTAACACAGGGGACATTGAGGCCCATGGTATATCTTACAGCGAGGATGGGGAACATACTCTCACTCACCCATTCTTATTCTTTCTGTTTTGCAGCAATCTGCAGACAAGGTTGCAGCACAGAACATGGATCCTGTAAACAACCAGGTGGCTGCAAGTGAGTAATCTGCCGTATTATTCTAGATTTTTGTGGCATTTAATGCAAAAAAGTACTTTACACTGTCACCAGGTTTGTTTCGTCCTCAGCCTTGTTCTTTTTATTTTTTATTTTTAGCCAAGCCTTGTTAAAGTGTGAAAGATGCAACAGTACAAGCTTTCATAGCAAGTAGAGGCTCATGGTTAAATCTTGTTAGAATCCATGCGTCCTGCTTGACCTTTCGTGGTCTGATAGCTCAAGCTCTGTTTCTGGTCCACAGACAATGAAAGCACAGATTTACTGACATTCACCTCCAAATATTTCAACATGGCTGGCATGTGTTGTAAAGACAACTGAAACACAAAGCTATTTTTAGCCATTTTGCTTTTGTTTGGCGAGACGCTGAAGCCTTATCTGCAAACCATCATCTGCCAAGTTCAATCTTTAATTGGGTTTTAAAATGCACTGCTTGTTTTACTAATGATGTATAAATTTGGCCACAGGGGAAGAGAGCGATGTGTATCTTACAGCCATACTGCTCAGTGATTTATGAGTACATGATAAATACTTTCTATTCTCTTTTGTAACACTGAAGCTCATAAAAAAAATTGTCAAACTTACTGGCTTGTTTCATTTGTAATAAAATAACACGGCGGTTTATTCTATTGTGTTGTTTCCCTAGAGAACAGAGCTTAAAGCCTTTTTTAATCCTTCCATAGCAGCGTGTTTTCCTTGAGTTAGGCTTTGCTTCGTAAAATGTACAATTGCAGCATGCATGGAAAAAAATGCATAAACAAGGTTTTCTGAAGTTATTTGCTTCGTCATAAAGGAATGCGTCATGTGTAACTTATTTGTGTTGAGTAGGGCATCGAGTTAATGAAAATTGAATTTCTTGCGCAACAAACTGATTTTCTATTGGTTGGGGCAAGTCACGACAGGTTTTGCATTGAGCTTTTTCTGGTTTTTCATCAGTTCGTTATAGGTGCTTGCATGTTTTTTGGTCAACGGATTGACATTAGTGATGTTTTGTTTCAAAGATCTGTTTTGTATGAGTAATTCTCAACATTGTACCATCTCTGAAAGCGTTCGAGATCAAGGCTGGAAGTCTACGGAATTCAATGTATACTAAAACCTCAGCTCTTTGTTACTTTTGGCATGATTATATCCCATTACCTATTCATCTCTCAGTGAAAGCTTGCCAGAACACACAACCATGCAATTGTGCAACTGTTGTAACAAGAGCTCTTACCGTGCTAAATTGGAACCGCCGAGGCCTACGGTCGAGGTGAAAGCCATGGTACTCAGCCATGCTGCTTTAATGCCTTATTTTTGCTTTAATATCATTCACAGTCACTTTTGAGACATCGCTAAAGTGAAATAGCGTTTTGTGAATGTTTCTCATAGTCGAAATCTTCTCGCAGGTTTAAAAATAGTTGTCTTTAATCACAGAGAGAGGTTTCCTCAACCACCGTGTTTATTTTTACAGCTGAACTGCCGCCTCAGGCTAATTGTTTTCTTTTTTCCCCAGAGGGCAGTCTGTTTTCCTGTGGCTAAGCGCTCAAGTGACTCAGTATCTCAT
Source organism: Enteromius viviparus (assembly GCA_032353835.1). Lineage (NCBI taxonomy): Eukaryota > Metazoa > Chordata > Actinopteri > Cypriniformes > Cyprinidae > Enteromius > Enteromius viviparus. The sequence continues at coordinate 3,524,554 of JAUCNO010001053.1, forward strand.
CTGAATCGTTCTTTAAGGGGCAGGTTATCGCTCTGGCTGTTTAATTACTGCCATGTAAAGGGGGAAGTGTAGGGGAGAGCTATTGCTGAGCTGTTTTGGAGATGGCTTTTAATTACAGGCTCAGAGATATTCTGTGGCTCTAGATCTGACTCAGTTTTTTCGTTCCTTGGGTGGAGAAAGGCTACATGGGAATAAGAGTGAGAATGCAAAAGAACCCGCCGTAAATATATTGGCCAATGGAGCAGTTTACAAACACAACCCCCCCCTACCCAGACGGTCCGAGCCGTTCTGGGGCCAAGCCGCTCTGCTTTTATTGAGACAGAGTGTCCTGCCACAAGCTAATGTTAGTCTCTTTAAAAGACTCAGTGGAGTTTTAAAGCTGCTGTTTGTTGTTTGCATGGCTTGGCATTAAATAATCAGACAAGAAGTTGTCGGTGGTTCCATTTTCCCAGTGGACTGGAGTGAACTATTAAAAGGGTTTATGAAAGGGTTAGCATTGAACGCCCTGAAAAACAACACTTTTCCCAAAATTTTGATAAGTACTTTGAGAAAATAATGGCAAATTATGCTTTAGAAAATCACTACACGTTGTTTTTGTGCGTTGGGTGTTGTTACAACAGAGCATACTTCTTCAGCCCTGAAGCCTTTTGAGAAAATAAGGAAAGGCAAACTCGTTCTGAAAGGGGCGTAGATTAATATTATTTTACATTTTCAAAGAACACGTTTTGAACATGCAAAGAACAACAATTAGTTTTCTCAGAATAACATGTAATTAAAGTAATATTGTGTTGAAAATTGTTTTGCACTGTTAATTTCATCATGAAACTACAGACATTGTTATTCATGATCTGACTCAAATACACTCAGATGCAAAGTATCTGAAATTTTTATCTGAAATGAGCATTTTTATCAAGCCCCTATGTTTATTTTCTGTTCAATCATGATACCTCATTGAAGACTTTAGCATGGTGATGGATATGACAATGTTCATGTATTTGGTCTCTGCTATGAAAAGATCTGATATGCTGCTGTCGATGTTGGTTATTGCTATAGTCATACAGTAGGTTATTATTGCTGCTGCTGCAAGCAAGTAAAGGAACTTGCTACTTATTTATTGATTAGGATTAATTTGCATTTATAAAACATTGCCTTAGTGTCTACTTGTGTTTTTCAGGTGTCTGTACGGCTGGCAAGGTCCATACTGTGACAAGTGCATCCCTCATCCGGGCTGTGTACACGGAACCTGCGTTGAACCCTGGCAGTGCCTCTGTGACACTAACTGGGGTGGACAACTCTGTGACAAAGGTAAGCATGCGTCAATTTTTCTTATGCTGTCTCTGTTTTTTTTTCTCCTTAACATTCAGTACTAATCCTATTCTTACCTTTCAGATCTAAACTACTGTGGAACTTACCAGCCATGTCTGAATGGAGGAACGTGCAGCAATACAGGGCCTGACAAATACCAGTGCTCTTGTGAGGATGGCTACTCTGGGATCAACTGTGAACGAGGTGAGTCCATCATGCTAGCCGCACTTTCAAACCCCACACACTAGAGTCAGTTTACAGTTTGTGAACAAAAACATATTCTGACTTGACATGACATGAAAAGTGGTCAATCACACAATGTTTTATGTTCTCTTAGTGTAGTCACAATAATAAAGCAATTACGTTTTTTGACCATTTTGTATTCAATATGCATCAGACCGTTTTTGAGGCAGAGGGTAGTTGTTCTGAGGAGCAAATGTCAGTATTGTGCTTTGTGTATCTGTTTTTTTTTCCTGTTTCTTTGTTTTTATTGATCTAATTTTTCCATTTTAAGGTTTCCTTTTTGTATTTTGCATTTAAAAACGGTGTGTTTACATAGTTTACAAGAACTGAGGATGGTTATGTGCCGTCCAATTTCAATGAGTATAAAAAAATCATTCTACTGCAATGAAATATCTAAAGCATAAAATGTATCGGTTAATGAACATTTTGGATATAATGAGAGTTGGATTGACACACCGCATTATAAAGAATCATTTAATAGTACCTTTTAGAGGAAGTCCCTTTGGGTTTGTAGCTTATCTATCTATGTGTATATTTCTAACTTAGAGTTGTATGTGTGAACAATTTAAGGGGTAAATAAAGCATGAATTTGTACCTTAGAGTTTAGTGTATGTGTCTGTGCTTTTTGTACTGTAGCATTACTGGCAAAAAGTTTTACGCCCCTGAAAGATAATTACACTAGCTGCTTGAAACTTGATACAAGGAGCAGTTTAGATGAAGTCGTTTGAATTTAAATATCTTGTTTAATGAAACTTAACTGTCATTATGCACTGCTTTCTGTGTTTCTGTTGGCACAAGTCCATTTTGTTATTGACTCTACTGTAAGTGAAAGTTTGCAGCAGTGTCATTGAATTCTGGTATAGCAAGATGGTAAAAATGCGGTAGAGAGCCTATGGGGGATTAGATGATGTCAGACCATGGGCCTTAACTGTCTACAGTGTCAGGAAGGGCGCCCAAGTCTGCTAATCCTCTGTTATGATATGTCCTGCCAGTGAATCTCGCCTGTTTTGACAGTCAGTGGTTGGATGGGTATAGTGATGAAATATGCCAGATGGACCGTCATGGCTTTTTTCATCCTTATCGTCTTTCGGATTCATATGATCCAAATTCATGCCCTCTGGGTGGTGACAACCTTCTAGGGCAGTGAAATCTTCCCCTATCAAAACTATTAGAGGAATCGTTCAGGCCTAAGCAGGAAGATAAAAGCTTGACTAACTGCTTATTTAATGGGGTCAGTCATGTGACTGCAGTGCAAAGGTTAGATCAACATACTCTGGTCAGACTTGAGAGCATATCAGACCTATATTTAACCCAAAAATCCTTGAGAGAGGAAGTGTCCAAGAGTCCTTGTGTAGTTAATTTCTTCTATTTCTTCATTTTAATTTCAATATAATGAGCATAAGGCTTTATGGGAGAATTTGAAACACTACTGGGGTAAATAATGACAGATTTTCTGGTGAAAAACAATAAAAACTACATACAAGTGATACTATATGCTTGCATTTTACAGCTGAACATGCCTGTCTGTCCAACCCTTGTGCGAATGGAGGAACATGCAAGGAGACCAGTCAGGGTTTCGAGTGTAACTGTGCAGTCGGATGGAGTGGCCCATCGTGCGAAATCAGTAAGAAGGCACACAAACGCACTCTGAAGAAGATATTTAGAAACACTTGATTTGTCTAATCTTCTCTGATCTCATAGATGTGGATGATTGTACTCCCAACCCATGCAAACATGGAGGCACCTGCCAGGATTTGGTTAATGGCTTCAAATGTACCTGCCCTCCTCACTGGACCGGCAAAATGTGTCTCATTGGTGAGAGATTAGTAATGCAATTTGAAGTTTGACTTTCATCACGCTTTTAGCTAGGCGTTAATCGCTAAATGTATTTTCAAAAGATGCCAATGAATGTGAGGACAAGCCATGTGTGAATGCCAAGTCATGCCACAATCTGATTGGTGGATATTTCTGCGAGTGTCTCCCTGGTTGGACGGGTCAGAATTGTGATACAAGTGAGTATACCCATCCCTTTTTTTTTTACATTTTATCACTGCATATGCTTTTGCTTTCTATCTGCTTTTTTTTGTCTTAAAAATTTTGACATGTTCCTTGTAATTTCAGACATAAATGACTGCCAGGGTCAATGTCTGAATGGAGGAACTTGCAAGGTAAGAGATCTTTTGATGTTTTTTCTATCAATGTGCCACTACTGTTTAAAAGTCTGAGGAAATTAAAACACTTATTCTATACTGTTCTTTTGAACTTCAGCATATTCAGCATATTAGATTGATTTCTGAAGGACCATGTGACACTGGAGTAATGCCTGAAAATTCAAGAATAAATTACATTTCATAATATAATAAATTAGAAACAGCAATAAAAACAATATTTTTTAACAAACAAATACAAATGTATTAAAGATAAGAGACTTCTTTCAAAAATATCTTACCCCAAACAAATGAATGGTAGTGTTATATTGTTTTGTTTTTAGCAGAAAGTGGTTGGCATGTAAAGAGACATAGTAGAGCTGGTTATTTTGAACGTGATATTTAGCTGAAATCAGATATAACTGAGAACAAAGTGGAATGTACAGGTGTGCTCCAGGATATCCCTTTTAATTGCTCCTGACTGCTTCAAACTAAACTCTTGAGTCATTTTCTAAGGCTTAGTGCCACGAACCTCTCAAACTTTGACAAATCTTGTGACTAGTTCATCTCCAGAGGAGCTTATTGTTGAAGACTAGAAACTGTAAACATACAGAACAGAAACATGGGTGTGCCATCTAAGGCTGACATATTGATACCATTTATTTTCCAAAGTGCTGTACAACAAAAACTTTAAGCCTTCTAAGCTGAACATTTATTTTTGGGGGTTAGTGCCAGGAAAGTATGCCCATGATTATGGCACAGAGATGATTTTACCTTGGTCACTACACTGAGTTACTGTAGCTATTAAATGTATATATATATATATATATATTTCTATCGCTCATCTTTTACAGGATTTGGTGAATGGTTACCGCTGTATTTGCCCTCCTGGTTATTTGGGTGAACACTGTGATAAGGACGTGGACGAGTGTGCTAGCAGTCCCTGTCTAAACGGTGGCCGCTGTCAGGATGAAGTCAATGGATTTCAGTGTCTGTGTCCTACCGGCTTTTCGGGTCAGCTGTGTCAGGTGAGAGACAGTCCTCTTTTTTTTCTTGACTTTTTTTATCTTTGTATATAAAACACTTTAATCACAGTAAATGTATATGCTTTACACTTTACACTCGTGCAAAGAAATGTTTGAAATGTTTCAGAACTATCTGGTATTCATACTGAGTCAATCTCAGCTAAAAATAAGATACAAACCTACAGTAACTGTTGCTAAACTGAAAACTTGTTGCACTAAAAAAAACCTGAACATGGACTGATATGTATAAATAGTATATCAGAATTTTGACATTTCTGTTAGTACATACTATTGTTAATGTTTTTGAAAGAAGTCAAAAATTCATTAAAAACAATAATATTGTGAAATAGAAAACTGTTCAATTCAAAAACTAATTTAATATATTTTAATATATTTATGCAAATTTTTAGCAGCCATTACTTTAGTGTATAGTGTGACATGATTCTTTATTTCTTGATATTATTAATGCTAAAACAGTTTTTTTGAAAGCCATAACTTTTTTCAGGATTCACGAATGCAAAGTCCAATGCAAACAGCATTCATTTGAAATATAAACATTTTATAACATTATAAATATCTTTACTGTCACTTTTGATCAGTTGAATATATCTCAATCGAATAAAACAGTATGTACCTTCATCCACCCAGCTCTAGTTGTACCCTGAAGAAAGAGAAAGACAAAGAAAGAGGGGCTAGGCTTGAGACAGGCAGGGTTTGGCTAGCTCTTTAAAATATTCTTCTGTTTGTTTTTATTCTCCTGAGCGTTTTGGTGCACTTTTTCCTGGCAGATGCTGTCGAGGCTGTTGAGGGTTGCTCTGTGTTTTCTAAGAATCCAAAAATGCCTGGATATCATTTTCCCCTCATCATTGAGCTCTCTTTTCTCCTCTTGTAAATCTTTCTCTGGTGTAGTTGGATATCGATTACTGCCAGCCCAACCCATGTCAGAATGGCGCGCAGTGTTTCAACCTGGCCTCGGACTACTTCTGCAAATGCCCCGATGACTACGAGGGTAAAAACTGCTCTCACCTGAAGGACCATTGTCGAACCACATCATGCCAAGGTGAGAAATCTCAGTCTCTGCAACGGATCCTGTCTCGGTATCTCTTTGTAAAGCGCCCCTTAAACCGAGAGTAAGCTGATCTGCCGGTTGCATGCCATTGTTCAGCTGCTGAGTAAAACTAGATTACAGGCCCGTGGACTCTCCCACCACCTTCAGGGGGAAAGATGAGGAAAAAGAACTCATATTTTGTTACATGAGGCTTTTTCAGCCCATGGTGAGCTATTTGACAGTAACCTCCCTGGACACACAGCTCACATACACACAGTCTCCTAAACACTTTCTCCATTCCCAAATCCTCCTGAACGTTTGCCAGTTTCTTAACAGCTCTGTGTGTGTTCTTCGTGGTAATGACTTGGTGAGATTCTCTGCCTTGGATGTTTAAAAGTGTGTGTGTGTGTGTGTGTTTGAGGAGGGGCAAACCCCACAGCTAGATAAGCCCATCAAGTTTCTTTCAACTTTCAGGGCTTATGTGCATTAAATGGCCTCCTCGTACACTCTTTCTGCTAAAGTAGAACTGTAAAAACTTAGAATGTGAACCCATTAATATTGAAACAAACTGGAAGAATGGGTAATGTGGGTTTAGTGTAGCTTTTGTAGGTTTTATTTCACAATGAACCCAGAGTTTTAACAGCTGGGTTTCTTCTTTCTCTGAAACTTTCACAGTGATTGACAGCTGCACTGTTGCTGTGGCATCCAACAGTACGCCGGAAGGGGTGCGATATATCTCCTCAAATGTCTGTGGTCCGCACGGACGCTGCAGGAGTCAGGCTGGAGGCCAGTTTACCTGCGAGTGTCAGGAAGGATTCAGAGGCACCTACTGTCATGAGAGTAAGACTAAACATGATTATCGGATTATAGGCATGCACCGATATTACAGATGTTTTTATTTTTTTACAGCCTGGTTTTAACATTGCAGTGTATTTTGTCCAAATACATTTTTATTTTTTATGTTTAAAACATTAAAAACTAAAACGCTGATGAACAATTATTCAATAAGGTATTTGTTATAGGTTGCATGTAACAGTGTTAAGTCATTAGTGTTTTTGAGCAAAGCTAATCTCAGTGTACAAGGACAGAAAATGAGCTTGCACAATTAAAACTGCAATAACAGCTGATCAATATCAGTCATGATGGACATTAATATCGACTGAGAACCAACCAATATATTGTGCATCTTTATCATCTATATAGATGATCCTAAATTTTGTGGTGTCTTTGGTCTTTTTTTCAGATATAAACGACTGTGAGAGTAACCCATGTCGCAATGGCGGTACTTGCATCGATAAGGTGAACGTTTATCAGTGCATTTGTGCTGACGGCTGGGAAGGAGTTCACTGCGAAATCAGTATGTTCACTTAAATAGATTTTTCTCTTTTTTTGTTAAATGTTTGCACTTGTTTAAGCTCATTTTTTGTGTTCTTTATCCCCCTTTTTTCAGACATCGATGACTGCAGCTTGAACCCCTGCCTGAACAAGGGAGCATGTCAAGACCTGGTGAACGATTTCTACTGCGAATGTGAAAATGGCTGGAAGGGAAAAACCTGCCACTCCCGTACGAAAGACTATTTTTATGACCCACCCAGTTTGCTGAGTTTTTGTTTGTGTGCGAGCTTGTACATATGGAGTTATAAAATACTATTGGATCAACTGTAATTTCAGGTGATAGTCAATGTGACGAAGCCACATGCAATAACGGAGGTACATGTCATGATGAAGGGGACATCTTCAAATGCAGGTGCTCACCTGGCTGGGAAGGAGCTACATGTAACATAGGTCAGTTTGGGTGTCGCCCATTCACTTTCTCTATCTTAAAATGTCGTACAACTCACGTGCATCAAGCCCTTACAAAAATAAAGCATTCTTTAGCACACTTCCTGCTGTGAAGTCATACTTAACACAAAAATGCACTGTGCAATGTTAGAGCAAGCAGTTGCAAGCTACAACTGTGCAGCAAATAATTAAAAAATAAACTAAATAAAAAAAATCAGGGGTTTTAGAACTTTATAAAGCCATGGACTCCCGAATTCAATCACATTTCTTATCCCTCTCCTGAAATGTGAGGGCATTTAAACTATTATTTAATTTATATGTATTGCTATAGCGCTGTATTTCCAAGCAATCATTAAATGAAATAGTTGTAAGGGTTATGTAAATTGTGAAATAATGTAAAATATACATATACATCTAATAATGGCAGATACATAATGTTTGTAACCATTTTCATTTTAATGTTTTTTTTCCATGGCCCCTTCAGTTGCAAAACCCTTGAGTATTCAGAAACGGATTTATGGTTTAAAGTGTAAACTAAGAAGGAGTTGCTCTGCAAAATAGGGGGAAAACACTGTTCACATTCAATCACCCGAGCTCACAGACTGAAATCTCTCTCTCTCTGTCAATGTATTGGCTGCAATTCGCTTCAAATAGCACGATCCTGTAAAATAACCCCAATCAGATTTTGGGACGAGCATTTTTGCAGATTTCTTTGATGCAGAAAATATCATATCTGGCGTACGGTCGGCTCCAATTCTTTGATGGGAAATTTAGTTGGATCGTGTCTTGGGAAATGTTGTACTTGGTAATACTTCAAGATGTAGCGGGCCCGTTTTAAGTGTGGCAGTCTTGTTGTGGTTGCACTCGTGTTGATCTGTTCAGTTCAAAGCATTCTGACCTCTCTTGTGGCTCCTCCACAGCCAAGAACAGCAGCTGTCTGCCCAACCCATGTGAGAACGGAGGCACCTGTGTGGTCAATGGCGACTCCTTCACCTGCGTCTGCAAGGAAGGCTGGGAAGGATCCACCTGCACCGAGAGTGAGTACTTCCTAGGAGGATTTAAAGTGGAAGAGGGAATAGTTTCGCTCATAAAAGTGATTTTTTTCAACCTTCATTTAGTCTGAGAATAAAGCAGGGATCCATTTTCCTGGCTTTGTCTCACTCGTTCTTTTCCATTTTTTCTCTAAACCCACCTCACCCTGGCTGGACATTGTCGGCTGCTGCCAGCTATGAAGGAAAAAATTTAAATGAGGGAAAGTGGAGACAGATGTCCCCCCCTTTCCTCAAGCCCACCGCTTCTCTTTCTTTTTCTTTTTTTTCCTCGATGTGCCTTTCTCATGTATTGTTGTGCACCTCTCGCTCTGTGAGAGCGGAGAAACCTAGAGTCCTAAAAATGAAGAGGGAAGAAAAGCTGGAGACAGCGAGTCAGCTAGTAACCGAGCAATCAGCAACTCTGCCAAACTGGACGCCCACACGAGCACGCAGACGCACGCGTGCTCTGACACAAGCTCTGACATGTTGACTGTTGTGTTCGTTCTTATGTGCTCACATGGGTGTGAAGTGAATCAAACCTCCTTCTCTCTCTCTTTCTCTTTCAGATACCAACGACTGCAACCCACACCCATGGTAAGTCCTGGCAAAACATTTACGCACACAGCCTGCCGCTGTAAACAGGCCCGTACAGCTGTGCCGCACTTTCTCACACTCTCACAGTGCTGGGAAACAGGCACTCCCAGTGCTTCTGTCATTCCAAGGGTGCGTTAAGCTCGCTGCCTATTGTGCTTTTGACATCGGGTTCATCTGCTCGAGAAGTTGTCTAAGCAAGATTTTGAGTTCACTGTAACATATCCCAGCAAAACAGATTAGCACGAGTTTGTTTGATAAGTATTTTTTCATTTGGAATTAAGAGCCACTGATAAAAGTGAACTGATAAAATACACTTATAATAATTGGATATACTGTACCTGTTTTTGCATAGTTGTAAAGTTGTTGTAACATGCAAGCTGCAGCAGATGTTTCTTATTAGTAGACACTAGACAGTTTGAATGTCTTTTTGTCACTTTTATCCGTAAGTCTCAATTACAGTTGGAGATACTTTAATTTATAAAGTTACTATTTGCTGGTTTGTGAGTTTTTTAAATAATTTAATTATATTTTCATTTTATTTAGGTTTTTTATTTACTATGTTTTTATTTGAATTTGTATTGCTTTTTATTTAATTTTATTTTAAACTTGTTTGCATTTATTTTGTATTTGACTTTATGATTATTTTTGAATTTTCTTTATTCATTTTATTTTATGATTTTTTTGTTTTTATTTTTAATTAATTTACATTATGCTTACGTTATTTTAATTTATATTAAAAAAATCTTCCTTTTATAATTATACAATATAATTAACAACAAAAAAAACAATATATTTTATTTAATTAATTAATTTACTTATTCCACTTTAGTTGCCCACACTCACTGAGCCAACAGCTCTTATACAGTATGTCAACATGCCAGTTTTGTCTTTCCTTTGACTGATGTTTTTTTTGTACCCTGTTTGTAATGCTGCAATGATGCCTGAACCAAACTGTGTCTGACCTTCTGCCTTACTCTCTCCATAGCTACAACAGTGGGACATGTGTGGATGGTGAAAACTGGTACCGTTGCGAGTGCGCTCCGGGTTTCGCCGGACCAGACTGCCGCATAAGTGAGTGTTTTCGATGATGCCTGATCTTCTTGGCTGTCAGCCCTGTAAATGTGCAACACATCTCTTCAAAAACAAATAGAGCTGGAGCAAAATGCATGGTCTAGCCACCCAATTAGCCAGCCCTCTGGGCAAAATGCCAACAGCACAGCAAGCAGCGTCCTTGCATTCTGCAGCTCTAATGTTCACGGCCCCTCGGGAGAAACTGACTTGCAATGACCAAAAACCAATCAGCCTGGTTATCCAGCACTGATTACAAAGCTCCATTTGCTCTTTAAGAAGCTTTTATCCGGCTGCATGAGACATAACTCAGGCTTTACTTTTTGATGCATCCAAACCTGCAAATGAGCTCATGACGTTAATGTCTGCTGAGCTGACAAGATGATATAGTCCATCAGGAAAGGTCGTTTGGTCATACTTTTTGAACTGGCCTTAATCAAAATGATCTCTTTGGGAATATTTAACTTCATGAGCAAGACAGCATGCGGTTTTGCCTTGTTTTGAACAAAAAACAAATATTAATTTAAGATAATCTTGCAAAACATGACTTAAACATCTTACGCCGCCTTGCTTATTATGTAAATCTGTTTCATTTGTAAAACATATTTTAATGCTTTTACTGGGAAACAAGACTGTACCTGTAGCTATTCATGCGATTGGAATGCTTTAGTACTTTAAAAGTTCAAAGCATGATTCCTAACAGATACTCTTCATTCCTTCAGATATAAACGAGTGTCAATCTTCTCCCTGCGCAATTGGCTCTACCTGCATAGACGAAATCAATGGTTATCGCTGCATTTGTCTGCCTGGAAGAACAGGACCAGAGTGTCAAGAAGGTAAGAGTCATACAGTATGCTTGTGCAAACAGGCAACATATCACTTATTTCTTATTAAACAGAACAGCAAGACCTGCATTAACATCTCCCAAACCATTCCCCTCCTACAAAACAATGATATTGTTGACCTGACAGTTTCAAAGTCAATAAATTCTCCTTAGTTTGAGGTTTCACATCAGTTTGATGTACTTGAATGTGACAATACAAAGAAATTAAAAATAGATACATTCAATGGAAATGTAATGCTTGAAGTTTTTCTCAAGAAGATCACACCATACCAGCTCCTTTTTTGCAATGTCATAATCTTCTGTTGATGTCGTTCACAGTCATTGGGAGACCCTGTATTGCTAACGGACAAGTAACTGCTGATGGTGCCAAATGGGAGGAAGACTGCAACATTTGCCAGTGTCAAAATGGAAAAGTTCATTGCACCATGGTAACTTATTTGCCACTACAATCGTATTATAAAAGGCATTTACCAATATGTTTCTTAACTGTTCATTTAAAAATGCCTATTTTCTGGCTCTTTTTTTCTTCAGATGTGGTGTGGACCAATATCATGTCGGGCAGGAAAGCCTAGAAGTGGGTGTCCTGCAGGCCAATCCTGTGTTCCCATCAAAGAAGAGGACTGCTTTGTCAAACCCTGTCCTAGTCTGGGAGAGTGTTGGCCCCCTGTACCCCCTCCAACCTCCAAATGCCACGCCAGCTTCTCTTACCAGGACGACAGCTGTGCCAACATCACGTTCACCTTTAACAAGGAGAACATGCCTCAAGTGAGTCATACTTTCAGAGGAGAGCGATTGAATTATGAGCTTTTGAGCCATTTTCCCCCTTCTCCAAACGTCTCCTCCACCCTTCTCTAATTCGAGGGAGAACTGAGAACGCAGTAGGCCGTGAAAGATCAGGTTCTCTTCATCTAGGAGACAACGTTCCTCATGGGTGAAGTTTTCCAAGCTGGTTGGATTCTCACAAGCTTTGTTGTCATATCCAAACACTTTTTCTTTAGATGAATAAAAGCGCAAGAAATACATTTTGTACAATAAGCTCTGGCTCGGTACCCCTTTCCGAACCAAGACATTCCTGAGCTAATATCCCGTAACGGTTTTATACTTAGGCAGTCATTGTTGAGAAACACCGCTGGCGGCTGCCCACCAGCCAGCCCGAATTGCTGAACGAGAGACAAGCGGGTGCAACAAAGGACAGTGACAATCATAAAAAAGATGTGGTTCTTCTACTAATGGGCTACAGAAACTAGGGAGAAGTGTATAAGATTAATATTTGACAGGGAAAAACCCGGCAATCAGATTTTTTTATATTCTCCCAAAAAATTCAACCTTTCATTTTGGACTTTTCGCTCTGCCCACACTGTCTGCTCTGTTATTGGAGACAAACCTAAAAACCGAAAAGACATTTTGAGGATTTAGATGCATATTGCACTAATTATTTAGTTGGAAATTGCTTAAACGTGAACAGACTCCTAATGGCTCTTTCTGTTGCAACAGGGCTTGAGTGTGGAACATGTTTGTAATGAACTGAGGCACTGGTACCTGCTGAAAAACCTCACGGCAGAGCATGCTGTGTCCATCACCTGTGAGCCATCTTCTTCAGCCAGCAATGAGATTCATGTCAGCATTGTAAGTACAGTTTAAATGTGTCTAGGAATTAAGTCTGAGACCATTGGTCTAACAAGATGTTTCTTGAGGGACACCTTTAGCTTCAACCTGTTCCAACCCACCTGACAGGATGTTTCTAGTACTCTAGAAGTCCTTGATCAGCTGATTTGGGTGTTTGGAGCTGCATCTAAGAAACTGTGAACATTTGCATTCTATTTCCAATTTCCATTCTTCTATGGAACACAAAAGATCATGTTTATTTCCTTAGTTCAGATGCAAATAATTTATATTTTACGGACAAAACTGTTCTTATAATCTATATAAAAGTCACCTTTTGTGATATTTATGAGTCTATGTTTCCTGTGCAGTCTGCAGAAGAGCCCAGGTTGGACAGGAATCCTATTAAAGACATTACGGGTCAAATATTTGACTTGGTGAGCAAGCACAATGGTAACAGCACCATCATTAAAGCCATCACCGGCGTACGAGTTCACCAGACACCAAGCCCCAAAACAGGTAAGCAGCTCTACATCACATTGGACATTGGAACCATCTTTGCTGAAAAGTAGTCAAAAATTAAAGTATTAAGGTTTCCACAGTCTGGGCCAGTCATGTTGAACTGTCTGTCCTTGGTCTGTTTTGCTTGAGCAATGTTTAACTGTCAAAAGAAGCTTTAAGTCATTGAAGCCATGGAATGTTACATCAGCTCTGCCAGTTGGATTGAACTTCAATTAGACATCAGGGCCCTCTTTATGCATGCTGTTCATCAAATATGGCGTCCTACATTTCTGCCAAGCTGCCAAGTCTCTTCCTAACTTAAGAGACCTTTAAACCGTGTGAGCCAGCCTCTGTAGACTGGGCCAGGGGACTGGGTATAATCAGTGTACGTCTTGTCCAAAATAGGAAAATGTTGCTGTTGAATTAAAGTGTGGATTATTTTTCCTACACCAAGGTTTTCCCATTTTCAATGCACAAATGTTCACCAGTAAATAGACATTTAAAAAGTTTCCCCTTGCAGTCTTCTTGTTGTCCCAAATATTGACTAACTCTCACTCTGGCTCTTCTATCTACAGACTACCTGGTTCCTCTGCTCAGCTCCATCTTCATCGTGCTCTGGATTCTCGCCCTGGCCTCGGCCTTTCTGTGGTGCATTCACCGCCGGCGGAAACAGAACACCCACAGCAACGCAACTACCTCAGCTACAGAGGACAATACCACCAATAATGTGCGTGAGCAGCTCAACCAAATCAAGAACCCCATTGAGAAACACGCGGCCCACAGCGTGGCCATAAAAGACTACGAAGGGAAGAACTCCATCATTGCCAAAATTAGGACGCATAATTCTGAGGTGGAGGAAGAGGAGATGGACAAACACCTGCAGAAAGCACGCTTTACCAAGCAGCCGGCCTACACGCTGGTGGAAAGGGAGGAGCGTGCGCCCAACAAAAACCCAAATTGGACTAACAAACAGGACAACAGAGACTTGGAGACGGCACAGAGCTTAAACAGGATGGAGTATATCGTATAGCAGGCAGCTGTGTTGCCGTGCGACCGAACCCCTGTTGCACTTACCGGTCATTTGGCAGGGTCTCGGGGGGGTTGTGCTTCTTAAAACTGTTGCGTCGTGATCTGGACTCAAAGGCTGTTGTTTGCCTAGAATCTTGTGTTAATTTAAGTTTTGACAAGCTGGCTTCACACTGGCAATTGTAAAAGTTGCTGTGGACGGCTGGAAAACCCAAATGCTGCGTTTCGCATCCAGTGTTTTCCTTTGTAAAAGAAAAAAAAAAAAAAAAAAGTACACATTTCAAATGTCTATATTTTCGTGGATACGTTTGAGTATCTCAGTGAGTCTGAAAAGTTTGCATAGTGTTTGCAAATAGTTTTAAGTGTTATTTTCGTTCATAATGACAATGCTCTCACAGCTAAAGTAGTTGTTTCTTCCTTATCCAGCAGCTGTGTGGAAACTCTCTCTAGTTGGTTTTATTTCTAGTTCTGAACTGAAAGTGCCTTCACAGCTACGCACCACAGCAATTGTCGGAAATGAGTATGAAAAACGGGGGAAAAAAGTAAAAAAATTATTTATTATTTTTCTTTTCTTGGGCGGGATAGGTCGGTCAGCTTTCTGCTGCCAATATGAAGAATTGTGTCAATTTAGTGTAGATATGTATATTTTTTTTTAATTAATCACTGTGTATATTTGATTTATTAACTTAATAATCAAGAGCCTTAAAATATCATTCCTTTTTATTTATATGTCCTGTCTAGTTTTGAAGGTTTTGATAGCTTTGTAAGCCTATAGCTTTGTTCAGACGACATTTGTTTGATGTTTCACATACCAAAATTTCAGAGAGAAAAAGCAGTCTTCTTTTTTCTTTTTTTTTTTCAAAAACAAGCTGGGCATTTGTGTGCCTGAGAATTTTCTACATTGTCTGATATTTCAATATTTGAAACTCCTATTGTATGTATTTTGCCAACTCTTACCAACTCTCAATGCAGGTAATGTCAACATCATGACTGCTTTTTTGTTTGGATACCTGGTGGCAGACACATTGCTTGCCACAGATGAAAGAAAAACAATAAATCATTAAAAAAATCTCAAATAAAAGGGAACATGAGTCTTCTAGTTGCTTGTTGGTAAACCTGATTCACACAAATCATTTCTCTTCTGCTTCGGTTTGCAGTATGTCATAAGCTAGGCTGTGAATACTTGAACAGTAGGGGGCCAATGGAAACACTGTAGATGACTGCCTTGCTTTCAGGAGTCCATTTCTATTGCTGTGCACATGTAGTGTTCTTTTCGTTATTCTTTTATATCAAGGCTCTCTAAAAAACACCAAACCGACAAGCTTATCACATATTTGTAAATTCTATGAGATCATGGCAATATTCAATGTTCATATTTGACCTTATTGTAAATTTGTTTTTTAGTTTGTTCCTGGCAATATTTTTTGAATGTTATATTTATTAAACATTTTGTATAAAAAGGAAAATTAAATGTTTCTTTTCGATTTGTGCTCTATTGTGCTGCTTTGGAGGGAGTCGACTCTTACGCTGGCGTAATGTTATGTGAAGCACAAGGTCTGTCTAAATGTCTATTCGTGATACAGCTGTGCGGGTCTGATTGTGCTCTGTACCATGTGAAGACTGATGCTGCGACTGAACTTCCCTTACTAAATGATGAATGAGGTATTGAGTAAAATAACTGCAGGGCAAAAGGCAAAGCTTATGGTGATGAGGGAGAAGAAAGGGGTTTCCCAATGTTTCCCAGTGATATCATGTAAATTCTGTCATCAATTACTCACCCTCAAGGTGTTTTTTCAAATATATACCTTTTTTTTTTTCGACTGTGGTACACAAAAAAGGCAAGGTGGCTGTTTTCCATGCACACTGAAAGAAGACCGGAGATTTCAAGGTGCAAAAAGAACACAAAGACATCATCACTCATGCCCTATATTCAAAGTCTTCTGAAGTCATGTGATGGCTTTGTGAGAAATTGAAGTAAACATTGACTCAAGAAAAGATTGTCTTATAATTGGTGAAATAAGTCCAATTTGTGAACGAATCATTCTCGTGAGTCATTCATCTTTTCAATCACTCAGTTGATCCAGTTCATAAAACCCGTCTGAATGATTTATGAATCAGACTCAAGATAAACTCGCTGACTTAATTTGGTGGCAGCAGAGGTACATTGGCAAAAAAACAACTTAAACTTAAGGCTTCTTATAACTTCTGAACACTTTAGATATAATGCACAAGTAACTTTTATGATTATTTTATTGAGCTCTGTGTCATTTCTGAAGTATCAAAGCATCCATCTCCATTCATTGCAATTATTTCTAATGAATGCTCAGCACAGCCTCCAGTATTTCCTTTTGCTGTTTCACAGAAGAAAGGAAGTTGAAAGCGTTTGGAATGGGGTGATGACATTTTCTTTTATGGTTAAAATTGTTCTTTTTAAATTGACAAGAAGTAAAAATTTTAATTTGTAAATGCTTGTTATTATCACGGCCTTCATCAAAATGTCATAGCTCACTGCTGCTGTATGCTGGGTTTTTCCAAACATCTCAAAAATCGGATTAACAACCAATAAACAGACCTACATACTAGTCCCAATTTGGAAAAGATCTGTTGCTACTTCAGTTACCTTGCAAACGAAGGTTGATCTCCAATGTTACAGTACTGTATGTCATTCTGAGTAATTATATAATTACTATGTAATTAAAAGTCAAGAATTCCTTTATTATTAATGATTAAGTAATATGGAAAGTACAATAGGCTGTATTCGATTTTTAAGGTATTCCTTGGACATTTAGTTCACAATTATTTCAACGCAAACATTAATTAAGAACAAATGGTTTGCTATCGTTAATGAATTTCATGACATAACATCGGAATATACAGTGAAATATGTTGTAACTCTAAACCAGAAGCATTCTGACTGCCACGTTATGGGATTATTACTGCACAAAGTTTATATATTCAGATAATGCTTTTATGACACATATCTATTATACTAAATACATAAACATCAAGTGATTTGTAAGCACGGCTAGAAAATAAAGCATGTGACTCAACGAATTTACGTCCATACATATAATCATCCTGCCATCACGCACTACATCAATGTCGACTGCACCCGTGATTAGCCAAATATCGGACGCGAGCGCCACTACAGCGTTCCATAACGTTGTCAGTCATCCCGCAGCAGACTTTTAGCTGTTACGAAAAGCAATAACACATTTACAAATAATAACCGCAGGGAGACGGCAGTCGGCTCCAACGGTGAAAACCCCTGATCGCTTAAGGAGCGCGGTGTATGTGAGAACACAGCGAAATCAATCATGTGCTCAGCTGAAGCTGGAAGAGTGGAGATTTCAGACGGATGGAGCCAGAGATTTGGGCTTGAAGCCACAGTGTGCTCAACGGCTCCCGCTAGTCTGAAATACAAATCTTGCACCGAAAACGCGAACTGCATTTGTGTTTTTGTTTAGAGTGAAGTTACTGTTTGCTTGAGTTCCTTTTAAGCTGTTTCTAGTGGAGTAGATTCAAATATGTGAAAGCTTCTTGGTAATCTAATTCAAGCGTTTAAGCAGTTAAGCTGTTTTTTACTTTAAAGGGAGAAGGGAAGTACTGTATGTGCAGAGACTGTGTGTGGTGAACTCTTGTGCAACCGCTGCTGACAGACAGCATTACAGTAGAAGTGTGTACTGTAACATCCATCGTGGTGGCGTCAGACATCCTCTCTCATTCGATGCCGCTGCGCCCCTTAGGATTTCTTGAGCCGGCGTAATCGGGATGTTCTGGGCTCACCCCCCTTCCTTCCCTCTCTGGCGACAGATCTGGAACTAATAGAGGAGCCAGAGGATACGGGCTTGACGGATAGGCCTCTCAAGCTTGCTGCCAGCCCGCTTTGGTTAGTCTGTGAAATCTCAGGCTGGGGACAGCAAACGGAGTCTGGAGCAGCAACATCGGAAGAGAGGTTGTTGGAATCGCTTGACTCTGCAGGCTCTCCAAGACGAGATCTTTTTGTCTTTTGGCGGTCAGCGTCCTCTCCTGAGCTACTTGGGGTCCGTGGTCGTCTCTTCGGACCAGTAGCATCAAGTTGTGGTTCAGTGACCTCTTTACTGTTACTTAATTTAGATGACAACACTGCTTTCCCTTCCTCCAGTGACTCACCCGTGAGCTTGCTGCCAGACGATATGGTGATAGGATGACATGCTTCATCATTCCCCTTCTCAGCTTTGTCCCCTTGATCATCTTGGCATTCTTGAGGTTGGACTTTAGCCTGCCTGGCACTGGAGGAATGAGAAAAGGTTACATGAAGATGTAGAAGGAACACCGGCAAGGTATATCAGAACATTACTTACATCTTCTGAAGAATGGCTCTTTTTGTTGCTGTGGAGCTGGGTAATGGATCTGTCATCTCGCTAGAGCCAGAAAAATACTTTGAATGGCTTGGTTCACACTGCTGAGACAAGAAAAGAGAGACAGATCCTATAAATTCAAGATGAATTTTCATTATTAATTAACTTATTATTCATTAGATGTCATCTATGTAGGTATCTCATTAGGTTTTGGAACAGAGCTACTCTCTCAACACCTCACAGAAACTAAGTAAATGATTTGTTTTTGGTTTTTTTAAAGGACTCTAAGAGAATTCCATTGTACTGACATGAATTAACGATATTTGATGTAGCCATGGGAACAAATCCATGGGATGTTTTGTTTTGACGGCCATACCCAAGAGACCAAGCAAAAACACAAGCTTGTGTTGAACTGCCAGTGTTCAGAGGAAGATCTCTTTTTTCCCCCTTTTCTCGATCTTGATCATCAGATTTCTGGTCATGCTTATATTTGTGTGGCTTTGCTTTTACATGCTGTCTATTTTATGTGTTTGGAAGTAAATATAAATATTGTCAAAAGTACCAATTTGATTGAATGGGTTACATATGCATGTTTATTGTGGTATTAAAGTTGATACCAAGAATCACATAATAACATGTCTTTTAAATTGCTGATGTGTGATCAGTAAATACACTCACATTGTAGTTATTTAAATTATTTTCAAAATAATACATCCATTGACTGTGTGTGTGTTTGTTTGTGTTCATTATGACCTGGCTTGATCACTTGAATAGTTTGAAACACTTTGAAGTCATTGTTTTAGTACTAGCCATGCTTAACTGGGCAGCTCTGAGAAGAATAAAGAGACGAAGCAGCTTATTGAATCCCACCAACATACACCTTCAACAGTCCTAATGAAGCTCTATCAACAGAACAATCCTTGACTGAGCAAGAACAGAGCAGGTGCTTGTGGCCGCCGTCTTTAGGGGCACAGGATCATTGAACTGCGATTAACCGACACAAAACAATCATTCCCGTCCAAACTGATTGGATTTCATAAAAGTGTAGGTTTACTAACCGGCCTCTGAACAGGCTCAAGATATATAGGCTATTAGTTCTATTTTAGGAGCAAACGGCCAGATAAGCACAAGGTCCGTCGAGTCATTAGAGCGAAATGAGGAAATTGCAGAGGGATGTGTTTCATATGAAGTACACAGACACTGGCCTGAAGAAGGGGCCTCTATATACCCATACATAATGCGGTATGCATAATGTTTTATAAAAAAAAAAAGAAATTGAAGAAAAAATTGGTGGGGATGAATATACAGTACATGGGATGGTAACCAAAGGGTTTAGAGGGATGATCATATCAACAACAATAAAACAAATATAAATGGAAGAATGACCCACTATCCATTTTGCTTATCTTTGCTCTGAGGCACTGTAAGCAAGTCACGCTGAATGAGTTCACCCGAAAATGAAAAGATATTTTGAAAAAAGTTTCTAACCAGGCTGTTTTGGTCACCATTGACTTCCGTAGTAGGACGAAAAATACTATGGACATCAATTATTAGCTGTTTGGAACTACAGTACATGAGGGTGAGAAAATGATGACAGAATTAATGAGTGAATGAATCACACAAGAAAGGTGCACCTACAGTACTGCAAGCAAAGGATCCTGCAGCATGTGACTGTGGCAATTCCAATGTCATGAGTTTAATTCCCAGGAAATGCATGAACAGAAAAAAAGTAACCTTAAACTTAAACCTTGAGAGCTGCCTTGGATAAAAGTATCTGCCAGATGCATAAATGTGCTTTTATTTGCCAAAAATACAGCATTTTCATCCCATGTCAAGACTCAAAAATAATTTCTTATGGGAAAATTGATGCTAAATAGAAATGGAAGCCATGGTGGGTCTTTTAATAAATGCAGTTAAACTATTTGTGGTTTAGATCAAAACACTGATGAACTTGAGCAACTCTGATGAGCATTTACCAGCAGATGCTTTGTGTCTGGGAGTTAGTCAAACAGCTCTGGGAAATTAACAGAAGCATCATTTTGACAATGACCAAGCCAAATTTTGGTTGTTTTGTGCTCATTTTATTCAAATTGCATGAATATTAGATCTAAGAATTTGTTTGGTTCATGTTTTCATAGTATTTTACGTGCATGTCTTAATAACATTTATCCGTATTAAGCAAGCGTATGTTTTTATGTGCATTTTATGTCCAAAATTCAAACTAGTTGGCAATATATATAAGTTTTTTTATCACAATATAAGTCTCTTTTCACAGTTGCGTTATTTTTGCTAGTAATAAGCTAGTAATTGCCATTCATATTGATTGAATTCTTTTGAATCTCATTGCACTTGAATGGTTTAAAATCACTTTAAAATTAAAAAGGTAAAAATGCATGACCAAAACTTTTATGATAGCCCGACACTAACCACACATGAGCACAACCGCAACAGAAACAAAAATATTTTTTTTTAATTTTAAGTTTCTTACATTTGCCATGACTAAACGTTATATGATCCAAATGTCACAAAAAAAAAAAATGTAAAAAAAAAATGGAAGGAAACCACAGCCACAGACAAAAAGAGCCAATTCCGTCAAAGTTCTTTTCCCTCAAGCTGTTTGAAAGCAGCAGGTTTAGCAGGACTGCACATAAATCAGTGCTGCTTCACTCGAAAAGGGCTGATCAATAGCTAGTGGGAAGGTTCACTTTAAGGTGCAGGGAAGGGTAATGCATGGGAAGATCTGAGAAAACAGAGTCTATGAGAACCCAAGAGACTCTCTGCGGTGTGTCCACCCACAGAGACAAGTATTCATAGGAAATCATGTTGTAACGTGGGCCGCTGATGTTTAAAAACAATCCATTTCCAAAGTCGGAGCGAGCAAGCTGCTGTCTCATCCATAGACTATGTTTCATCCATGACCACCGTCTCTCGAACTCTCTCCTACACACACACACAAACTCCCCCCCACTTACCACGTCTCTGCCCACTGCAACCAAGATTGGACAGTTTTTAGGGGGATATCCAGACACACTAGTGCACAGAAACACACCCATACTCACTAACGATAAGTCCACTGAAAATAAACACACCCAGAGAGCGTGAACGGTACAGCGCACATACACACGCTCGACAAAAACATGGTGGATAAGGGAGGAAGAACATTTGAATTTCAATACCTTCATATGCATTTTACAAACCTTTGGAAAACAGATGAAAGAGACAGTAACAATGGAGCAGTGTTTCTTTCCCAGAGATACTCACTCAAGAAGCAATTCTCTCATGTACTTCGCTAGGCTTCAAAGAAGGAAAAGAGAAAGACGATAAGAAAATAAATTTATGTCAGAAAGTTAATGGAGTGGGAGAAGGCACAATTCAATGTGTCTATGGGAACAGGAAATATATATATACATAAATAAAAAAAATACAATTAAGCCTTTCAATTTACATGTGAATGCAAAGGTTTGGTGTCATTAACACTTTTTTTCTAACAATTTAGTTCTTAAGATATTAATACATTTATCTACAAGCACCAAATCAGCGTTTTAGAATGATTTAAGAATGATCATGACACTGAAGTCTGGAGTAACGCTGATGAAAATTTTGTTTTGTCATCAGTTATATATTTTAAAAAAGAAGAAAAGTATTTTAAATTGTACCACTTCACAATTGCATTCATTTTACTGTATTTTTCAATCAAATAAATGCAGCCTTTTTTAACATAAAAGACTTTCAAATACATCTAAAATAATTCATCTTTTAACCATATAAATAAAAAATTTTAAATAAAATGAAAACAATTAATTATAATAAAATACAAATTAAATACATTTGTATTTAATTAATTTTTTTTTTTTACAATTTTATTATTTTTACTGTATTTTACTGTATTTTTACTGTATTCTTTCATCAAATAAATGCAGCCTTGTTCAACATAGAAGACTTTTAAATACATCTGAAGAAAATCATCTTGTAAACAACATGTAAATAAAATAACA
>JAUCNO010001053.1:3556266-3574516 GCA_032353835.1 Enteromius viviparus
ATGCATGTGTTTGTATTTATATATACTTAATAAATATACACAGTACATACAAATATATTATGCAAAGAAAAACTTTTATTTTGGATGCGATTGATCGCGATTAATCATTTGACAGCACTAGTATTTAATATGTAAAAGTATTTTTTACTTAAAAAAAAAACAATTAGCATAAATGTAAGTTTAAATTCATTACAGCAGACGCTACCATGTGGTATCCCTAAAACTGTACTTACAAATATACTTTACTGTTAGCTTTCTGGGAATTGTAGTTCTGTTTGGCCGAAGACACGCGCGACCCTATTAAATATGGAACTACATATCCCAGCAACGTTAGTTGAGCCTAAAGTCGCAACAGCTGATTGTCAAATAGGAAACTAACAATGTCTGCCGTGTGCGGAGACGGAAGGGTCTCAGCGATGGAGTGCGGAGATAAGTCATCTATGCGTTGCACAAGGTACGTTTTAAGCTCTAAACTTAAAGTTATTCGACTCGTGTTTTCTTCATATGTATGTATACAGAGCTAACGTTGAATCGCGACGGTTGAGCTGTCGCGCGCATGCTGGAGTCACTGCTGCATCTCGCGTGTTTCTCAGACTTCACAACACACAAGTTAAACATATACGTCTGATAATATTTATAAACGTCTTTCGAGAATAACGAGTGTGGATGCTCATTACGACAGTAAGC
Organism: Enteromius viviparus; assembly: GCA_032353835.1. NCBI lineage: Eukaryota > Metazoa > Chordata > Actinopteri > Cypriniformes > Cyprinidae > Enteromius > Enteromius viviparus. The sequence continues at coordinate 3,556,954 of JAUCNO010001053.1, forward strand.
TTAAGATTATGACATGATGACCCTGTTTCCTTGTCTTGTTTTGTACTATCAATATTTTCCTCGCGTCTCTACACAATATCTGGTCCTTGAGTGTCATTAAAATGTCTCCTCTGTAAAACACACTGTGGGCAAAAGTGTGTTTCTGCTCACTGTTGGTATAAGTCAGTGAAGCACATGGTGCAATGAGCAAGTAACGGTACGTGAGTGAGTGAATGCCTATGTGTGACTCATAAGCATAGTTTTATGTAATATCATCATCACCGTTATATCTATGCACCGTCTCTATACCACTTCTGATTATAAACTTGTATGTAATTCAACAGCATAGCGAACTACATGTGAACCACACCTGTAGTCATAGTCAATTGTTTTCATTGGTTTGTCGTGTAGGTTATATATATGTTTAGCATTAATACATAGAATAAATGATTAAACGACGAAATGATTTGTAATAGTTTATGCTGAACACTGTAATGGTATTATAGTTTATATATTTGTGAAGCTGATCCTTGGATCCTGATTTCTTGGAGTCACCGCTCCGCTCCGCCGCCAGAGGGCGCGCTAATTCAACGCTATACGAGCAGAGCTCATGTTACTGTATATTTACACACAGCCAGCTGCTGCTGGGAATGTTCTCCATGTGTTCAAACTGACATGTATACGATGGTGGAAAGCATGCGTCTTGAGCTTTGGGAGTGAAATCTAATATGAGAAAAGAGGTTTAATAGGTTATTGTGATGCATGGAGTTATACAGCACATGATGCACCGATACATAAGATTATGGATCAGCTAAGATTATGAAATTCAGCATTGCATCCCAGAAATAAATTACGTTTTTAAAATATGTATCATAAAAACTATTCTATAAAATTGTGAAAAATATTAGTGCATATATTGTGTGATCAAGTAAATGAGATTTACTGACTCAACTTTTTAATGGTATTCTGCATGTATGCATATATGATATATATGCTGTCAAATTATTAATCGCATCCATTTTTGTTTACATAATATGCGTGTGTGCTGTGTATATTTATGTATATATAAATACACACATGCAAGTATAGATTTAACAGTTATGTTTGTATATAATTTTTTTTATGTGTAATACAAATTATATTAATATATACAGTACTGTGCAAAAGTCTATATTTTCCAGTAGCGTGTCTGATAAACTGATATTTACACGCTACCGCAAAAGATAACCTACTTAAAACCAGTTTTTGTTGCTGAAAATACTAGTGGCTTAAGACTTCTGCACAGTACTGTGCATGTAAATGCATGTACATTTTTGCAAAATGCTAATTTTTTAAATGCAATATACTGTATAAGTGTGTACTTATGCATAATATATTATGTATGGTTGTTGATAGGGCTGCACGATATATGCTGCATGCAATAGTCATGCACTCATCAGTAAAGAGCCATAGTTCAGTGACATGCAATCACATGCGGATGTGGATGGAGAACTAATCAAAGAACTGGCTTGTACTGACGAGTTGTGGTTCCTTGATATTGTTAGCTTTATTAAATGGTTGTACTGTTTGATTTTTTTTATCATTCTTTAATTACTGGGACTTTTTATATTTAAGCATGCGACTATTCAGGATCTTAATAAACACAGACAGAACACATGTATTTGTGGATGTGCGTGTGCTGTTGCGTTACATTCAGTGCTGGCTGGGATGCCAAGTTTCATCATGATGTTTGTGAGGGGTGTCCCGTGAGGGTGGCAGGTGGAAATACACCCCACAGGCCAAGCTGGTTGATAAGGTGATCGCAGAGCCCTAGGGTGGAATGAGGAGAAGGCACAGCCCTCATGACACGACACCTGCTGTCACGTCCAGCGCTCTCCGCTTCACAGAGCAGCCTGATTTGTTTATGCTCCGCGCCTAAAAGCACAAGTCCGAAGCGCTCCTATCACTCTCTCTAGTGTCACAGACTGATGAGCTGCCTCATAAGAGGCCAGCGGAGGGGGGCGTGTGCTCTGCGTGTTTCCAACCTGCTGCTATTAATACCACCCGCCAAACATAATCTGCGGGATAGGTTATCCTCTTACGTTTGTTGGCTGGGTCTGTAGCACTTTAGAGAGAGAGAGAGCGCCTGCTGAAAGCGTGTGACGGAGAAAACAAAACCAACGTAGAAAGCACAGTTTTGTTTTCCTCCCCTCTGCTTCACTTTCGTTTTCTTTTTGTGGTGTGGCTCTCCTCGGCTTGCAGCAGGGCAGGCGCTCTGAGCATCCGTGTATGTGTGTGTCCCAGCGCTGATCTCTCGTCTGTCTGTGTCTGCGCACCCATCATGAACACACTCCCGGCGTACTCGGGAGCCAGGATCTCAGGCTGCTGGGCTCTTAGGGCAGATGGAAGGTAAGCCTAGGAGCATCTTTCTGGTCATCATCAGGTGTTTTGGACGCTCTTGAGTTGCAGTTGTGCGGTAAATTCAGGACTCTTAGCTTGCTGTGTATTTGCAAGCTGATTTGCATCAGATTCATGTATTCGCAGAAGACCTCAACTCCAGGTTTTGATTTGGTTAAATGTTTGATGGAAAATATTAATAAGCGATCTGCACAATGGTGGTCCTTGAGTGTGATCCAGGAGTTGCTAATGTGCTGTAGTTGTGTGTGTTTTAAAGTGACTGTTCATTACAAAGGAAAATTGTCACATTATTTATCCTCCCATTGTTCCGGATTCATGTGTTTGATCTGTGAACCATGAAAGATGTTCTCACTGCTCTTTTACATTAGAAAGTGTGAACGTATGAAATTCTTTGCAATTGTTGAAAGTTTGGTATTGTTGCAGTATTGAATTACTTCACAAAATCAGGTTAAAGACGAACAAATACATTGTTAAATGATTAGTCACTTTTTTTCCCAAATAACAGAAAGAACTGTGAACATATATCATATATATATGTGAAAATATTAGACAGAACACAGCAAAAAGTAAACCCATTTTTAACCTGATAAAAGTGCAGAAAAGCACGATAGTAAAGAATCAGAACATTTTTAACCAGGATCTAAATATTGTTTGTTTAATTGCTAAAAAACTAAAATGTGACATCTTTGAATATTTGGTGTTAGTGAATAAATAGCAAAAACATGCAAACAAAGTCTGAATGCAAGAAAAAGAAGTTCACCCCATTCTTAATGGGGTCATCTGATGCAAAATTCACTTTTACATGGTGTTTGATCATTAACGTGTGTTGGCAGCATAATGCTAATGTTTTAAGACTCTATTAATAGTAATAATAATAATAATATTAATTTCTCAGATCAGATGAGTGAGTTTTGTGACGTAGTTTTGCACAGGTTGCTCCCATGGCTATTAACCGATACGGTAGTTTTATAATAGGCCCGTCCTGAATGAGCTCTCATCTGTCAAAACCAGACGTAGACAAAAAATTCTCTGATCCCCCGAAATGTTCGCCCAACTCATTAGTGATCTAGATTCATATACAGAAGAAGTGAATAAAGCTGGATCACTATTTATTTATTAATTTTTAATCTTTCTGTCCTAATAAAGTGCTAGTTAGCGAGTTTCACAATAACCGCGGCTGAAGTCTCGGAGAATGGCTTGTCACCTCTAGAAAGGTAGGGGTGAACAAAGCTCATTAGCATTTAAAGGGACATGCACTGAAACAGGAACAGACTGTTTTGTGACAAGATACAAAGGGTGTTCTTTTACCAACATGGCCTTATTGGAAATATGTGCCTCTGCGTACATTTCTTTAAAACTGAAAAAATATAAATATATAAAAAAGTAATATATAAAAAAATAGTCACGAATTGTATTCCTTTTCAAAAAAAGTATGAGGTTTTTTTTATATATATATATATATATATATATATAGGTTTTTTTAAGATTTTTGTTTGGTTTTCAAATATGAAATGTTTCACCACAGGCAAATAGTTATTCTTGCTATAATCATAAATTCACTTCATTTTGATAAAAGTTATTAAGTTATAAATTGACAATTCATCGGACCTCAAGACAGGAAATAAAGACAGACTGTTTTGGTGAATTAAGCTATTCCTGTATAAGAGAGACTCTTACGAACTACAGTATACTTTACAGTGGTTTGTTTTTGTCTAAAATTGCAAGGACAGGGTCCAATGTTTGCCATCTTATCTGTTATCGCGCTTTATTATTGTAGCAGGGCAGATAAACTAGAAAGCCAAGGTGATCTCTATTCACACAAAACAGAAACTTAAAGGCTCACAGCACATCCTTTCTATCTAGTAAACTTGCTTTATTCTAGTTTTACCAGTTGTACTGTAGATGCGCAGGTCCAAGGACTAGGTTAACCATGGTATGCAAACTCGTTTAGGGATTACACAGTCATGCACCCTGCTTCATCTGACTGCCTGTTAAACTTTATAGATGACTAGTCGAGAATAGGCTACGTGTTATATTTATTCTCGATGGACAAGTACATGAACACATCTTCTGTGGACATTTGTCTTTCCCGCCTGCTTTAGTAAGTATTTTTTTAACACCTTCAGTTTCTTGTTGTTTCTGATATCTACTAAGCTCCTAAGGTGTGACGCACGCTGCAGTGAGTCTCTCGTAGGCATCTCTTTCATTGATTCGTGACTCATCAATCATTCCAGTAATGCTCTTAGAAAGCAATGCATTCCAGCACTCAGAAACCTTCAACAAACACATGCATTGACATACTCTATTTTGCTTATGCATACTTATAATCATTAGTCACACTTATACTGTATGTACTGTATATATTATTAAATGTGGCTATTTTTATGTTTGGTTTTAATATGTAATATTGGCATTTAAGCAGATAGTTGTTATTCAGCTTTTTTGTTAGCACCTTTATGTCCAAATTTGGTCCAATTATTAATTGCATGATATGATACCAATGGTGTTGGTTTAATGTTTAATTTAATTAAAGGGAAAGTTCAACCCAAAATGAACAATCTGTAATCATTTACTCGCTCTCATACTGTTCAAAATCCATAAGACTCCGATTCCTCTTCCAAACACCAATGAAGATATTTTTAATAATGAAAAAGTTTTCTAAAGAGACATGATCAGTTTATATGATGAGCAGTTTTAATGTACTAGACTTATATTTAAACACACATGGAAAACATTAGATATGGTAAACATTAACTGTACGTCACACACCCTACAAGTACAAACCTCAGGGCTTGTGCGTTATCTTTAATCAAGCTATGCTGCCATTGGCTACACATGTTTTCGTTATTAATAAAAGCTCAAACACGTTTAGATCTAGAAGCAGTTGAACAAATGGGGTGTTGTTTGGCATATCTTTTGTATTTCGGTGCATCACCTCCAGCAAACTCTTATCAGATCTTTATTTCAGTGGTTCCTCATTGAAATGGATAAAACGCTCGCCTACATTAAGGTAGTTAATAGATACATGGAGGCGTTGTCATGAGGGTCGCAGAGTCATCTGTTAACAGTTTGTGTGCAGGAAGTCAGAATTGACACAGGAAATATTCTGATATGACTGGTTTTGTTCACTGTATCGTATTTCCTCTTTTTAATAGTGGCGGTGGGGAAGGCTCTCTAGACAGGCTCCTCCCATCCATCAACACTAGCCTGTCGCCGCGGAAACGAACCACCAGCCAATGCAAATCAGAGCCTCCACTGTTGCGGACCAGTAAGAGGACCATCTACACCGCCGGACGCCCGCCATGGTACAATGAGCACGGGACCCAGTCCAAAGAAGCCTTTGTTATCGGTCAGTATATTATAATGCTCAGGGGAGGAAAACTCTATGCTTACTCATACACCATCACAATCATCTTCAGCCTTCCTCACACGTCAACACTGGTCTGTTTGTACCCACAGGGCTTTGTGGAGGTAGCGCTTCAGGCAAAACAACCGTTGCTCGAAAAATCATAGAGGCCTTGGATGTTCCTTGGGTGGTTCTTCTGTCAATGGATTCCTTTTACAAGGTAACAGCTTGTCTCATTGTAAATCATTCATGCATTAAACGTCCCTTCAACAGATATCAGTGAACTGGGAAATCACACCCATTACTAAGACAGCCCTAAGCAAAGAGGAGCAGCATGCTTTTTTGGCCAATCAAAAACACTCTCTGGCTGTGAAACATGAACGTATCTTCAAGTTTGCTTGCATGGCTTTTGTGGACAGGGTTTTAGAAAGAGCACTTACGGTGTAGAAGTAAGTAAAACAGCAGAAATTACCGTAATGACTGACGGAAGCTTTGCAGTACTGCCCCCAAACGCAGTAAATGATTTTTCTTTCTCCTCAAGTACTGGAAGTTTGAGTCTCTTATAAAGTGAATTTAAAAAAGCAGCATGTGGAAGACATCTTCTAAGTTTATATTGAGAAAAGTTTATAAATCTGAAAAAAATAATCAGCTGAATGCTGATTTAGTAAAATCTTAGTTTGAACTGAATGTTTGTTGTTTGGATTTTAATTTCGTAAGGTTACGGTGAATGTTTTTATTTAGGAGCAGTTTTATGTAGTTTCAACCCAATTTAAAAGCAAAAGCTAAATGCTTATTGTTATTGTTTTCAATAGCCAAAAGCCAGTTTGTCTGGATAAATGCCAAATAAACATCTCGATCATTTATATTTTCTTTCTTGTTTGTTGCTTAACGAAAAAAAATAATAATGGTATCGGAATTGGGCATGAAAAATCATGATCATGCATCACTAGAATCTACTTGACTGGTTTCATTGATTCAAATCAAAAATGTATTTTATTTGAGTTTCTTCTTTGAAGGGTTGAGGAAAATTTCAGTCAAGTGTTGTCTGTGTGAAATTCTAGTTTAACCATCATTTAGATGTGAGGGTATAAAAGCTCAATGCAGAGATTATGAATCATTTTATGCATCTGTTCTCATAAAGAGAGAGCCATTAGTGTGCTTTTAGTTATGTAAGTCCTTGAGGCAGCTCGTGAGTTTAGAGCACAGTGAGAAATCTCAGATCCTCAGGTGTGCTGAGAAACTCACACAGCGTCTTTACTGTGACCTGCAGTATATTACACAAGCCTTGTGTCTTAATGTTTGAGCGAGCCGGTGAAGGACACTGTTTTGTGTCTGGAACAGCACTGTCCGTGGGATCTAGACTAGTTAAACACTTTTTCAGCTGTTGTATATCTGAAAAAAAAAATCATTAGATTTATAGGATAAGCCAGAATGGCTCAGTTGAAGCAGTAAATGGCCTGTGAGTGTGTGTTTGTGTACATGTACCTGTGTGTAAATGTTCCTCCTAAATTTAGTTCAGCTGACCTTTGCCATGTGCCCAACGAGAGGATGGGGGTTAATAATACCACACACTGGCACTGTGTCTGCATGCAGGGTGGTGAAAACATTCAAGACAGAAAATATATCCCTCCTTGAAGATATTTTAAGGCGTTCACTTGTCTGGAGAACGTCATCTGAAAATGCAGCTCATATAGACAGTTCAGACTGGAATTAATTTACTTAATATGGTTTAATGTAAAATTTTCTGTAAAAAAAAAATAATTATTATAATTAAAAAAATTATTAGTTTTTTATTATTATTAATATTTAATGTTAATGTTTTGTCTTACATTCTATTTATGATTTTATGCTACATTTTATTTGATCAAAATTATAATAAAAATGGTAATATTGTCAATAATTGTAATTAAAAAATAACTTTTTTTTTAATATATTTTTAAAATACTTTATAAAGAAATGTACTGCTTAATAAACATGACTTATTTCTATTAATACTAAAACAGTTGTGCTGCTTCATATTTTTGCTGATTTTTTTTTCTTCTCATCATTATATAATAGGAAGTTCAAAACAGCAGCCTTAAATCAAAATAGAAAACTTTATACATTATAAATGTCTTATTTTTTTACTTTTTTATCCGTTTAATGCATTTTTTTGAAAAATCAGACACCAAACATTTGAGTAGATAAAGATTATGATCGGATTATGATCTGTAATAACAATAATAATTTTTTCCCCCAGCACTCCGTACCTGTGGTAAAATCACTGTAATGCACAATGCATAATTTGCAATGGCAGCTATTCAGAGGAACCCGGTGTTTTGTGTCTTGCTCAAGGACAGTGAGTTCATGGATCAGCCCTTGTCTGTTTTGAAGCTACAGCCTTTCAGTTAGCAGCATTGACCTCTGACCAGAAGGCCACGGCGCTGGCAGATATCTGAGATATCTGGAGTCAGAGGTGTAACCCTGCTGTGACGTCTTTCCTGCAGGTGCTGACGGCCGAACAGCAGATGCTGGCTGCTAATAACGATTACAACTTTGACCATCCAGATGCCTTTGACTTCATCCTGCTGGTGAACACTCTCCGCAAACTCAAGCAGGGCAAGAGCGTGAAGATCCCAGTGTATGACTTCACCACACACGGACGGCAGAAAGAGTGGGTGAGTGGAAACGCACAGAGCGTGGAGAAACGATCGTCTGTATTTCAGTTAAACCCTTTGGGTTTGTTGTTCCTCATTTTTCTACTCAGATTTGCTTAAAATGTCACATCTATGTAAATTATAAGTGTTGAGGAAACTGCTGGGAAGTTGGTTTATGATTTAAAAATGGCACCACTACAGTAAAGATACCTTTCTAAAAAGTGCATTTATAAGTTGACTTTGTTAAATTCCTAAACTTGTTGTGAGCTATTAATTTATGAAATCATTTTTAAAATAATGCAATCGTAATAAAATTGTAAATATGTAAATAAATGATAAAAATAAATACTTTTAATAATTTAAGATATATAATAAGGTTAAATTCATAAAATATAACAATTAAAAGAGAAAATATAAAATTTAATCATAATTTACAAATTTAAATTAATTTTTATATATATAAAAAAAAACAAAAAGTTTAACAATAAAATCATAACTTTTAAATTAAAATAATATTTAAAAAATACTAAAAATGTATACTGAACATTGCTTTAATATCAGGAGTACTTGGAGTTAATATTTTAGGCAAAAGACTTTAATGAGTTATATGCAGACAAGAAATTGCTAATAAAAGCTGCATTAGTCTAACTGTAATATTGCATAAAATAATCTGAGCATTTCAGCACACAGGACTTCATCAGGATTTAATAAGCCTGTGTGCTAAAGCAAGTTTACTTTCTATACTAAAATCATAAAATAATAATGCAAATAATAGCCATTTAGCTAAAAACGAATCTATGCTACTGTTTTTAATGCATGTTGATCTGCTTGCAGAAAACGGTGTATGGAGCCAGCGTCATTATATTTGAGGGCATCATGTCATTTGCAGATAAAGAGCTGCTGAAGGTAAACGTCATCAAATATTTCCTAATCTGGTTATTTTTTGTTTTTCTTCACTTTCTTAATGACCTCAATGACTTGTGTTTCAGCTGCTTGATATGAAGATCTTTGTGGACACAGATTCTGACATCCGGCTGGTACGGAGGCTCAGGAGGGACATTACAGAGCGCGGCAGGGACATCGAGGGAGTCATCAAACAGTACAACAAGTTTGTGAAGCCAGCTTTTGAACAGTACATCGAGCCCACCATGAGACTGGCGGATATTGTGGTGCCACGTGGTCAGTTTGCTTGGACAGATGTCAAGCGCATTACATTATGGGATACATTGTGCACCGTTTGGTCAGAGGATACAGCAGCAAAGCTTAGTTTGAATTCCTGTTCTTTATTTCCTGTAGGTGGCGGCAACATGGTGGCCATTGATCTTATAGTGCAGCACGTTCACAGTCAGCTGGAGGAGGTAAGATCTACAGACATGTCCGAAAGATTTATTGTCATATCTAGCGGTAGACAGCACAGTATAGGCAATCACAGATTTAAAGCATCTTTTCATCATAGTGGGTCTGCTTATGAAGAATTTTAGATGTCTAATATCGCCCCCTTCTGGATGAAGTCTTTTATTTTAATCGTAAACTCAATGTAGAGGAAGTCAAAAACACAAACAGGCCACTTATTTAATAATATTTAAACAAAAAATTTAAATATAACTATAGATATTAACTATAATATTTATTTGTAAAGTTAATATAAAATATATAGAACTGATATTTAAAAAGGATTATATTACATTTACCATACTTTTTATTTAAAGTTTTACATTTATTATTTTTAATTAAGATTAGACGCATCAAAAATAAGAGTTGTTTAAATATATGTGTACTGTGTATATTTATTATGTATATATGAATACAAATACATGCATGTTCATATTTCAGGAAAAAAGTTGTTTATATGTTAAATAACATATAATATAAATTATATAAATATAAATATAGGCATGCAAATACATCTAAATATTTTTAGTACACGTGCGTTTTTTAGTGTGCGTTTATACTTAATAATTATACAAAGAACACACAAATATATTAAGCAAACAAAACTTTTATTTTGGGTGCGATTTAATTGCGATTAATTGTTTGACAGAATTAACCCTCTATTGCATGGCGTTGCCATATGGCAACAGTTACTTTATCTTAATTTTCTAAAAAGCTGTGATATTAAAATCTATGTTTTTACAGTTAGTTGTGAAAAGGGGACTTATACGTTAAAGAAAATACAATTTATGAGTTCACATGACCAAGATATCCTGTTTGCCAATCGTTTTTGCTCATGGACATCGACATGCAAATATCACTGTCTGAGGCCCCCAAAGATTGCCTTCTATTCAGAGTTTTTGGACAAATTTCACCAAATAAAAAATTTAAATCACTATCTGGGGGAAGTAAACTTCATTTTTTTAACATTAGATTCAGTTTTGATTTAATATATTTTTTGTAATATGCTAAAATACATTTGTTGCCATATGGCAACTATATGCAAATATGGAAATATTCTTTATATTCTTCATACTGGTGCATTCAACCTAATGGAGTCCCATTGACTTACATAGCATGAAACTACTCTGAGACTATGTTTACAACTTTTGATTATATTTAAAGGTAAAAACTTGGCAAGCTAGTTGCTAGTAATTTTTATATTTGTGATTTAAGCTATTTTGTACGTTATCTGTAAATGAAATGAAACAGCGAAAAGTGACTGAATGAAATGAAACGAATGAATAGTGCATTTCAGTGAGACAAGTTCCAGTTTCCAGGTTCCTGTTTATTATTACCAGATTTCAGATAACTGTTGAAATTATATAATGTTTTACTGTTTAAATGGTTGTTTAAATATTTCACTAGGTATGAGATGGATTTGTTGAAATTAAATGAGTTGATTTTATGGTACTTTCCACAATTGCATATTGTTGCCATATATATGTTTGAAAACATTTATTTGATTTGCTCAGTCCAACCCATAGTTAATGAAAAAAGATTAGCATTAAATTATATATGTAATAAACAGCATTGTTTTTATTGAATATGGTTCAGATCACGCAAATCAGAAAGTGTGAAAGCAGCCCAAGACACTGAAATCTCTTCCAAATGTGTCATTTGTGTCATCATATGAAGCGATGTGATGTCAACATTAATCATTTATTTACTTTTGCAGTTGCCAGAGCAACCCTACTCATTCACTATTAACATGCCAAGAAAACAAGTTCATTCAACCCTCTTAATGTTAGAACAACGACACGACCATTCTGTTTTAATTTACGAGACAGTGGGCAAAGTAAGAATCCAGCCTAGATCTGTTTGTCATTGTCCAAGGAATGCAAGATCCACTAGACGCGAAGACAGAGCACTGTTGCTTAATCTGGGAGGAATTTGTCAGTAAGAGAGCGGGCCTGGTGAACACGCTAGATATCTGCTGGTGCAGCTGTAAACAAGAAAACAGGCATGGTAATCCATCAGCTTTCACTCTGTGCCCTGAATAGAGCCCTCAACCTCATAGACTGTCTGTGAGAGACTGCCCCAGGCTGCAACAGGACCATAAAATACACATAAAATAAATCGGACCACTAACTAATGACCCCAAGTGCTTGAGTATACCGGTTTAGATCATAGAAACCAGAGCGAAAAACAAACTCAGCTTGGCCACTCTAAAATAGCCTCATCCTCACATCCAGAACATTTGTCTGTCTTCAGAGTGTGTGTTAGATGTGTCAAATGAGCAGAAATGCATTAGAGAAGACAGGTTTGCCAGCTGATGTCATTGCAGGCCCTGCTAACAGCTAGCTAGATCCTTAAACTGGAGCTTCAGGTAATAATAATATGCAATTACAGTGTCTGCCAGCCACAAAACTGTCATCAACACCCCTTGTATGTGATTGATGGATCTACCTTCTACTTTCTTCTACTTCACACGTAGTGCTTAACAGCAGCCCCACTTTAGTTGTTTTTTAACAATACATTTGTCCTCTATCTGCCATCAAAACTTATTATGCTGTAGAAACAATGACACAATCAGTCACGGTGAAGAAAGAGGGTAGATTAGGACAGCACTTTCTGCACACACTCGCTTTGAAACAGCTTCCATTTAAGGCTTAAACGTTGATCGAAACAACAGAGCATTTAAATCCTAATACACCCCAAACTCACTCACTGTTTCCAAGATACAAAATAATTATCATAAATGTTATTTTATCCCACCTTTGAGAATAATAGGCTATGGTAAGCATCATGTGTGAAACCCCGGTGAGCCTGCCAAACAGGCTCCTAATGTTGATATTCATGTCAAGGTTCCAGGCGACTGGTGCTCATTTTTGCTCAAGGGCAGTGATACAAGACTAGTGGGAACTGCAACACCTAGATTCACAGAAACGCAGGTTAATATGAATCAGATGCTCCCTCAGGTGTTCCTCCCCATCACAAAGTATCAACTGAGGAGGATTTCGATATCAGATTTATATGCTTTTGAGATGGCTTGGACCTTAAAGCGCTCAAAGGAGAAAGGCAACACCGGCAGAGAGATCAAGATGGCACATGGAACCCAACCAACTTCAATGAGGGCGGGAAATAAAGCGTGCGTGGACAGTATCAGGATCTTATCTTTCCTGCTTCTAATCATTTGAGTATGCAACCAGCCTCCCCGAAAGCTTGGAAGAGTTATGGGAAAATAAAATTCGGTCCTTCTGCTCAGCATCAAGAGCCTAGGGCATGTTATTTACCTTTTTAACTGTAGTGTGGATGGATTGTACAAACAAAAAACTGATAATCTGCATATTTCAGGTGATTTTTCGGCATCTTTTTTGTGTGATTCAAAAACTTTTAGTCTAGTCAGTTTCATTCATGTCCTGTGACCCATCCTCCCACCTCGTTACTTAGAAAAAAAAAAGTTTGATAGCATTTGTGTTTCCTCTTTTCCTTTACTTCAAAGAGGCAATTCCCCAGAGAAGGCAGACAGAGGAATCTAGCTCTAGAGTAGAACCAGAGAAAGGCTTCTTTTGAGAAATCAGAAGTTGGTTAAAAAAAAAAAGCTTCAGTTCTTCTGGCCCAGGCAAGCAAGCTAAATGTAAATCTTAGTGTCTTTTAGCAGTTTAAGCACATCTACAGTAAAACACCCCTCCTTGAGAGAAAGAAAATACTGGAGTAATCTAGATAAAGAGTGATGTTTACAGAAGTGCTCCTCAACTGTTTTTGATTCAGGACCCAGATATTACAAGCAGTGATCTGTATCCCTAACAAACGCAGAACATGGCCAGACCTACCAGATATTGGAAGTGGCATGTGACGTTCCAGTCCACATGGCAACACAACATACTGTAGATCTTTCCACAGGTTTCGATAACACTAAGCCAGGGCAGAAATATATCAGTTAACGCACCGATATCAAAACTGAACGATTGCCCAAAAGGCTTCATTGAATAAACATGAGCACGTAATGTTAATGCCCTTTTAAAAATCAAACCGAGGTGTGAGTGTTTTTATATCACTGTCTTCAGAAAATGTCATATACATTTCATCCTGCATATAAGGCAGTGTTTGTAAGCTCAGAGCTGCTTTGTCCACAGCCATTACCGGGGAAACCTCTCATTTCTTGTGCTTAAAGCACCTTCTGCTGGCAGAGAATGAGTTTGGATTTTTTATAAATCCGTCTGATTTACGCAGCAAACATATTTTGCTTGTTATAATCTAGAAGGTTTTAGCTGTTGTTATTGATTCCATTTGGATGTCTACCGGAAGTTAGGGCCACAAAAGCACGCACGCATTTGTTTATGTTGTCGTCGTTGAAACCGTCTATATACAGTACATCAGTACACACACATGCAGGGGCCCCCCCTGGAGCTTTTACCACTTCCTGGGAAAACAATAGAGAGAACGATAAGTCATCAAACCAGAAGAATGTAAAGAGGAATGTGAAAAAAAATGGAAGAGCGGGGTGAGTGATCCCTCGTCTCCAACTAGAGGCATTTTTTCCACTGATTCAGAGTTCAAAGAAGAACACGAACTATAAAAACCTCATCAGCTCTAAACAAATGGAGAGCTCAACATGCGAAAGAATAATAATCATCTCTCAGCACCACAGTCTAGATCTCGACAAGCCAAAGAGGTTGTACAATCTAAACACGACGAGCTTTAAAAACAGACAACATCAGACATGATTTCTGGTGGTAAAACCGGGTACGATCAGTGATACCTGAGCATATAGCTACTGTGTGCAATGGGCGACCCTGAAGTGATCTCACAGGCGTGAAAGAGAACGGATGAGTTGGAATTTGTAGAAATATTTTCTCTCGTCCCTCACTTTGATGTGAATGATCACCCTTTAAGATCTTGTCCCCCGCTCTTACTGGGTCAGGGTGGGGCTCTTGGGCGATTGTGTGTATGTGTGTGAGGATTTCACGGGGGTCGCCACATGGAAGGGCCGAGCGGGGTTTTCCTGGAAGCACATCACACCCGTCTGCGTAACTGTAGCCTGGGCTGAGCGGGCGGTGTGTCTTATCACTCTGTTCAACGTCCACCTGAAACAATATTTGCACATGAGTGTTCAATTTAACATTTGGGTGACCCCTTCAGCATGGTTACGAAATGCTGCAGTGTGGCCCAACAGGAGGATGCAACACATAATCAAAAATAGAACTGTAGATAAGTAAATGGACTAAAGTACCTTCAGAAACCTTCCTTTATAATCTAACTAAACACAAAAAGATTCAAACCCAGACCAAACACTTACACTGACATTTATCGACTGAAATCCCATGATGACACAGCAAAAAGATCAACTGACATTGAAGATCCTGCCTCTTTTCCTCACAGATGTCTCCTTTAATTAGAGCTCCTAATGCAACACTTAGGTAATTGGCTGCCCCTGCACTAGAAATGTATATGACATCAGCACAGCTATGAAAACGGGTGAGAACATCTAATAAATCATCATCAACATAGCATTCTTGAATGAAACTGCATCTGCATCTGAAATCACATACTTCTATACTATACATGAACAGAGTAGCATGTCCAAATTTACAGTATACATAAAACAGTAGTCAAACAGTCCCCAGATGACCTACTATTTCTGGCGAGATTCTGAAGTGTGCACTCAGTGGATACTACACTATCCCATTAGACCATGGGAGAGGATTTGTGAATGACAGTGAAGTAATGCAACTGATGCTGGGAGGTCAAATGACAATGACAACATGATGAATGTAGTACGTCTGGATTACATTAATAATATATAAAATGTCTCTCTTTCAGCATATTCCATTATCATCTCATTATCATTATCAATGTTAAAAACACTTTTGCTGCTTAATATATTTTATGGAAATTATAAACATTTTCTTTGCAATTACGTAAAGTTACAATTTCAGTGTATTAACTCTCACGTTCATGCATTTCTGAATTTAGATTTAATAACTGAATTTGATAAAGGTCAAAATAAATGAGAAGCTTTGTGAAAATATAATGTACTACAATTACAGACATTCCCATCCGGACAAGATTAGACTTCTCAAAGGATCACTGAAAAACAAGTCATTTGTTCTATTATATTTAGGAAGGGTTGTATCAGGGAAAAAAATATGTTTGATTAAAATCATATTGCAAGTCTGTGAAAGACAAAATTACCTGACCTCCTTAGTAGCCCTGTCTGAATTAGATGAACCACAATTAGACTGAATTATAGTTGAATAACCTTTTTTTATAAAGTACAGTTTGAAGACATTCACCGTATATACAGAGTTTTGGTACAAAAATATCCGTAAATGATATGCAGGTATGGTACAGTAAATATAGCAATAAGGAGGATTAATGATGCCCCAGAAGCAAAGAGGGAAGAGTGGTGTGAATGAGGGCAAGGAAACACATTCCTCCTGTTTGGTTCCAGCAGATTAACGACGTGGGGAAGCTTCTGAAAACCTGACTTATGTGCTGTTCTGCAGCTCTGAAGGTTTTGAACCAGAGCTAGGCCTGTCATTGAATCCAGACCTCCTCATCTCCCTCTCCCACTAAATCCATCCAGCTTGTGCGATTATGAATTTGTGTGCATTAAACCTGACTCACCTGCACAGCACACTGGTGCCTGCAAGGCCTTAATGACGAATTATGCAATGCCATTTACAGTTGGAAGAACAATCATACTTCCTCTCCAAGGCAAATATGCATTTAATTATAATATAATAGCCGCCAAAAAATAAGAAAAGCACCCTTAACCCTGAGCATGTGACTTGCCATTTGATCTGCTCTTGGACCTTGAAACAAATACGTTGAGAGAAAAAGGCAGGGTGATCCTCTAAAACGATTTAGTAATTCCTGAAGTGAGGTTTGGTCAGGCGGCATGTATAGCCTGGGTTCACAGAGGCTGTGTCTGTATGTGTGTGTGAATGTGCCTGACCAGATTGTGGTTGAGTAACAGTCCCATGAATCCCATACTGATCAAGCTCTCTTTCCCCAATCCCTAATTACATACAGAGCCCTGTGGTGGGACAGCAGCAGAGGAACACCGCTGACCCCGGACGAAAGACAGGGGTGTGTGTGTGGTGAGATAGAGTCATAATGAATATATAAACATCCGTTTCAGGCCAAAGATGGGTGTGTTAAAGCTGTGTAGACTTGTGTACTCGAGAGATTGAGTGTGAAAGTGCAGGAGAAAGGTCTGCGGAAAGAGTCTGGCTGTCCAGGGGCTTTTCTGTACAGCGAGACACGGGCTTAGTAGGTGGATTTGCACAGCAACTGCAACATGACAAAGCATCAAGGGCTAATTCTAGAACAAGGAGACAGACTGACTGACTGACAGACAGACAGGGAGTCAAAAGAGCCCAAGGAATTCAACAGCTCCTGCTCCCAGGTCTCCATTTCCCATACTGGTAATCCTGCCTAGTCCCTCTCACATGTTCCAGGGCAGGTAACCGCTGCTAATGCCGCCACATGCTTTATATTTAAAGGCTACGGGGCATTAGGGGCAGAAACGGAACACTCCTATTGCACTCCTAACAGTGGGGAAGGGGGCACAGACACAATACTATTAAATAAAAATCACAATATCATAATATATAGGATAAACAATAGATATTCATTTTGAGATTTGCTAAAGATTACAATTTTGTATCTCGGAAATATACATATAAAACAAATGAAAAATAATCACAACTAAAAATTAGCCAATACACACCACCATTCAAGTTTTGTGTGTGTGTGTGTGTGTGTGTGTGTGTGTGTGTGTGTGTGTGTGTGTGTGTGTGTGTGTGTGTGTGGAGAGGTTTTT
>JAUCNO010001053.1:3574616-3630714 GCA_032353835.1 Enteromius viviparus
AAGAGGTCTAACTCTGCCTTGTAATAAACTCTCTAGATCTGTTCCACATCTCTGTGTGGAGCAACCACTCCCTGGGCCTTGGCCCCTGTCTCAACAGGATGTCTGCCCCTACATTTAGATGCCCAGGAATGTCGATGGCTCTCAGTGAGAGGGATCTGTCCCGGGCCCACACAAGGGTCTGGTGTGCCAGCTTGTACAAGGGGCACAACCACAGACGTCCTTGATGGTTTATATAAGACACTACAGAGGTGTTGTCTGTGCGCACCAACACATGTTGATCTCTTACATCGGTGAAGAAGTGTTTGAAATACTGCTAGTATTTCTAGACAGTAGATGTGGCAAATAAGATAGCGACCTATCCCAGACCTTGGGCCGAGCGACCACTCGTGATCGCTCAGTGACCAGTGAGACGCATCCGTCGCTAGCGTTATGCAGTGACCGGGATCTACCAGCACTGGTCCCTCTTTCTTTTCTAAACTACTCAAGCAGGTGTCATACGAGCCCGCGTCGTGATCGAGTCCCACACCACGCCTAGATAAGTGGTTCTCTGAACTGTAGAAAGAACACTTTTCCAGGGGTTCAGTTTTTTTTTGGAAGAAGAAGTGTTTGAGTGCTCAATACTGCCAGCATATCTAGGCAGTTGATATGCCAGTAAGATAACGACCACTACACAAACCTCGGGCTAAGACCACTTGTGATCGCTCCCCAACCAGTGAGGAACGCATCCGCTGCAAGCATACTGCGGCGACCAGGATCTATCTATCTATCTATCATATGAGCCCGCATCGAGGTTGAATCCCACACCACGCCTAGATAAGTGGTTCTCTGAGCTGGAGAAAGTACACTTTTCTTGGCGTTAAGTCTCAACCCCAATCGTTTCATGTGAGCGAGGACGACATCTCGATGTCTGCTCGCTTCTTCCGGCGATCATGCTAGTATTAGCCAGTCGTCAATATAATTTAATATGCGGATACCCTGGAGTTGCACTGGAGCCAGCGCTGCATCCACACATTTCATAAACGTACGGGGTGAGAGTGCAGGGCCGAAGGGTAGAACCCGATATTGGTATGTTCCCAGAGGTGCAAGAAAAGCTGACCAGGTCATGGTGGGTCACAGCCATCGACCTGAAGGACGCATACTTTCATGTCTCGATCTTGCCTCGACACAAACCCCTTCTTCGGTTTGCGTTTAAAGGTCGAGCATATCAGTACAAAGTCTTACCCTCTCTCCCCGCATCTTCACAAAGGTCGCGGAGGGTGCCCTATCCCCGCAATGGCATCCGCATCCTTAACTATCTCGACGACTGGCTGATAATACCCCACAGTGTCGCCGCCTATTCAGCCCGTGGACCAACCGTGCTTTCCTCCGGGTCGGATTACCCCTGGGTCAGGTGTCCAAGCAAGTTGTGGTCAACACGGATGCCTCCTCTACGGGCTGGGGTGCTGTATGCAACGGGCAGGCAGCTTCGGGCCTCTGGACAAGGGGTCCGACTGCATTGGCATATCAATTGCCTCGAGTTGTTAGCAGTCTTTTGGCCCTGCGTCACTTTCTTTCGATGCTGTGCCACAAGCACGTGATGGACAACACTGCGGTTATTGCTTACATCAACCAACAAGGCGGTCTACGCTCCCGCGGCATGTCACAACTCGCTCGCCATCTGCTCCTGTGGAGTCACAAGCGGCTCTAATCGCTGCGTGCTGTTCACATTCCAGGGACACTCAACTGTGTAGCCGATCAGCTCTAACGGCAGTCCACCCACTCAGGAGAATGGCGGCTCCAACTTCAGGTAGTCCAGCTGATTTGGAGCCACTTCGGCGAGGCCAAAATAGACCTCTTTGCTACCCCCAAATCTGCCCACTGCCGGTTGTACTATTCCCTCCATGAGTTGAATTCACTCGGCAGGGATGCACTGGCACACAGCTGGCCTCCTGGGCTCAAGTAAGCCTTTCCCACAGTGAGCCTACTTGCACAGACTCTCTGCAAGATCAGGGAGGACGGGAAGCAATTCCTGCTAGTAGCGCCTTACTGGCCCTTCTATACCTGCCTTGCAGACCTCATGTTCCTCACAGCAGCCCCTCCCTGGAAGATCCCCTTGAGGAAGGACCTTCTTTCACAGTGGATGGGCACCATTTGGCACTCGCGGCCTGGTCTTTGGAACCTCCACATCTGGTTCCTGGACGGGATGCGGCAGACCTCGCCGGACTCTCACCTGCCGTGGTAGACTATATATCACTCAGGCAAGAGCTCCCTCTACGAGGCAAGCTCATGCTCTGAGGTGGGGTCTGTTCATCGACTGGTGTTCCTCTCACAGAGAGGTCCCACAGAGATGCACAACTGCAGTTGTGATTTGACTGAGAGGGTAACGTCTAGTTTACAAATGTAACCCACGTTCCCTGAAGGAGGGAACGGAGACGTTGCGCTTTCGTGCCACGACTCTGAGGTTGCGCTGAGCTTTTGTATAAAGCTCAAAGGCAATTGGTCTCTTTGGCAAGTTCCCATATGTAACATCTCCATTCCCTCCTTCAGGGAACGTGGGTTACGTTTGTAACCTAGACGTTATAATGCTGAAGTCTTCAGTCAAAAATGTATCCGTCATTTACTCACCCTCATGTCATTCTAAACTTGACTTTTCTTTATTATTATATACTTGTTTGAATGCTGGTTTGAATATTGGTTTTAATGCATTTTGGCAAAAAATGACATCATGAATAAAAACTATGATAAGAGACATTATAACAAAATATATATATATAAGCATAAAGTCAGAAATGTAACAACTCTATTTTTATTGTTAGCGGTCCTAAAAACAGAATTGTGATATGCTTTTTTTCAGAATTGAGATAAAGATAAAGTTTCAATTATAATTTTTTTCTCCCTAATTAAGAGGTCTTGTTATCTGTTATTTTCAAAAAAAAAAAAAAACAGAAACACACACGCTGCATCTTATCTGAGGAGGTCAACCTCCACGCATGGCTTCAGAGCAGCTGTGGGTGCTGGGCAGAAGAGAAAAGTCCATGACAAAGGAACAGTAGGTTTAACTGTCTGGCCGACCTCCAGCACTCATTACCGAGCTACGTTGCATACCAATAACCTAGAAACCTTTTGTCTGTCCAAGCAGGTCTGCGAGGGAAACATTACAAACCATTTTTAAGGCCGGATCGTGTGTGTTTGCAAAAGAGCAAGCCGAGCTCATTCAGGAGTCATAGAGTTAAAAATAACTTTATTGCGGATCATGTTTTGGAAGGAGGGATCTACTTCCCAGGCTGGGACAGCCTGCCATGCAGGGGCAGCAAAGGCAGAGTGTGTGTGCATGCGTTTGTGCATGTGCGTGTGTGTTTTTGTAGCAGCAGCAGGAGCGCATTGACTTCACACACAAATACGCTCTTTTCGGGGCCTGTCCTGATGTTGTCTGTCCTGTCTTGTGCTCCAGATGAGCTGCTGGATGTAACCTGGCTCCATGAGTGCTATGAATGACTCCCTGGATGAGACGCACAGCCTCGGGGAGAAAGCGGCCATATTTCGGGGAGCAAAAAGCAGTGGGAACATCATCGGGTCGGCCTTCATCCCATTGCGCTCGCCCTTGCAGCCACCCAATGCTGCGGTGTCCACGCACTTCAAAGGAAATAGGTAGGACAGCTTTTCTATTGCAACTCCTTTTTGTGCATGCAAACGTCCACTGTACAATAAACAATCATCCGGTTTCCAACATAAATACCGTACCTCGTTTCTCAGTGGTTAATCGTTAACGCATCTGATCAGACAAGCAGCCTTTGTGCTCTCCGCTATGTCTGCTTGAAAACCCCATAGACTTTGTACCTGTAAACAGACGGGTTGAGCCCATCCAAACTGGAATCAAATCAAGCACCTGTTACTTTCCAGCTCCAGGGAGGAATCGTAAGTTTCTCTGCGCTGGGACTTTATGTCACGTCTTCTACGTGTTTGTGATATAGTAGCTGTGAAATCATGACGGCATGGCTCGAATGCGGCCCTCGAAGGAAGACTCTCTCTGTTTATTTGTGCTGTAACCAACAAACAACTGAGCTCACTCATATGTAGACACACAAACAAGGGAATTAAACGCACCCCGCTGCGTTCTGGATTCCTTAGATTAGGCTGTGTATATTTTCATACAGAGATATGCTTGTCGCCTTTTTTAAAGGCGTGAATAGGGTAAAACATTTAGCTTGTAGCTTTCACCATAGTTCCTCAGTTGGTTGATTACATTAAGACTTGCAAACATTTTGTGTAATGCAAGGTTTCTGAAATGTTATATTTAATTATTCAGATTTTAAATGCAGGTTCTTTTTCTGTATGTTTTATTGAGCCATAGCTCTTTGCTAATGCTGCACTCCATTTTAATTGTTTATATCTTTGAAGTTAGTTTTGCTTAGTTAAAATGTTTGTGATTTGATGACCAAGAAGCATTTTTTATTTATTGAAAACATTTTCCTTCAAAAGTCCTCTGATGAATAAAGAACAGCGTTTATTTGAAATAGAAATAGTTTTCAATAGCATGAATGTCTTTTACTTGCATGCTTGTTTAATGTTTTTTTTTCTTTCTTTTTGTCTTTCTTTCTTTCATTCTTTCTTTCTTTCTTTCTTTCTTTCTTTCTTTCTTTCTTTCTTTCTTTCTTTCTTTAAAAAAAATAAAAATAAATGAATAAAATACATGCATGTAAGATTTAGGAAAATATAATCTCTCTCTCTGTCTCTCTCTCACCATCTCTTCAATCATCTAAAGTATCCATTCCTCCTCTTAGTTGGGTGTGCCAGCTGACATACAGCAAAACACACACAGACAGGTCAAATGAGTTTGCAGCCCCATGCAAGCTACTCTTTATATATTGCACTATGCATTATGTCCATGATATTAAAATGGGGGAAAAATTTTGCATGATGAAATGTTTTAGAGCTATAAATATGTAGAATGCAACAATGATGTGCCTATTTAATTCAGTATTTATAAAAGGTTGTATAATAATTACACATTTTTTGTGTATAAACATTATTAAAATAGTTTAGCATTATTTGTTTTAGCATTATGCTGAAAACTATTATCTTGTCTTACAAAATTAAAATAATACAACATTTCATAATGTTCCTACATGCAAGCTTAATTTTCTTTAACCAAACAATGTAAGTGAAATATGACCTCTGCACATTTTCAGCATTTTACGTGAGATTTACCCATCAACAGAACTCTCTAAACAGATTATAAATAAGCACATGCTCACACAGTATCAGACCACCGGCCCTCCGAGGATTTTTCAGGTACTGCCGTTGAAGTCATCTCTGGCTGAAGACCGGCTGTTGCCTGGGAGACAGAACTTCAGTCATCCAGTCTGTC
The DNA here is from genome assembly GCA_032353835.1 of Enteromius viviparus. Taxonomy (NCBI): domain Eukaryota; kingdom Metazoa; phylum Chordata; class Actinopteri; order Cypriniformes; family Cyprinidae; genus Enteromius; species Enteromius viviparus. Next base: position 3,579,964 of record JAUCNO010001053.1, read on the forward strand.
ATCATATGACATCAACCGCTGCCTCACACAGCTGCTGTCTGCTGCGCTGAGAATGCAGAACGTCTGCTTTACGAAATGTCATTCGCGTCTCACATACACGATAAGTGCTATTTTGATGGTGCTAGTCGTCCCTGAGGAGGCAAATTTGAGTTTTGCAGACGTACTGTACTTTGTGATCTCAGCCAGGGTTATTATCATTAACTAAAACTAAAACCATAAAAACATTTCATTACATGCAAATTTTTTTTTTAAATAAATGTTAACTGACATGAAATTAAAAAAAAACTTCAAAACATCAGCTAGTTGCTAAGACAACATTCTTTATTCTAATTTTAGTAAAACCTGATTTAACAATAACAAACTAAAACCGAAACAAATTGATGGCAAACTGTATACATTATTAAAAATTCTAAAATCACAGACATACAGTGAAAATGAAAAACATAGTAATATCATAGTAATAGCTATATTAAAAGCATTAAAATAACGAAAACTGTAATTACACCTATGGGACAGTTATGTAGTTTGTTTGTTTGTTTTTGGAAGAATCTTAATGACGTTAAAATACATTTATTGGTGACAGCCAAAAAATACATTCATCGGCTCAGACAATTGGTTCAAAAATTGGATCTTACAATCCTTAGACTCTGAACATTGCTACAGTCTAGCATAATATTCATGTTTATTATCTTTTTTTTTTTTTTTTCCCTCAGGAAAAGTAGAGAGGTGGATGAAACACAAATGGGACACATCCCAAATCCTTTCCCAGAGTTACTGCCATCCGCTGTCTCTCTAGTATCTGAGTGTCTGTTACCCTGGACCAAAAACAGTGCAACTCAGGTGAGGCATGCATGATGTACTCAATCCACTGGTGTTCAGAAGAGCTGTCTCGCTGGTTTCTGTTGGGAGAATAGATCCAGTTGGCTAAATTATGTTTTTTAGAACATAAAGAACAGTGTGTGTATTGTCTTAAAATGCTTAATTTGTGCTTCTTGAGTTTGGAACAAAACCATAGTGGATCATATGGATGTTTTTGTATGAGTGGGTTAAGTATTTTGTTGGTTGACTGTTCCTGTTTCATCACTTTCTCATTTCATTGCTTCAGCATCTTAGTTCCATTCCCAGTAAGTAACTAAAGGTAATATTTTAGTGTAAATCTACTAATAAGACTAACTCTAAAAATACAGCATATAAACAGGCAGACTGTGTAAACCTCCCCAGAGCACTAGTGACGTACGTTGGAACATGGAGATGTTGAACCAGTTTAGCCGGAATGGAAATGAACTGGGGCAGGGAATGAAATCGCTGTGTCAGCTTTCTGAATCTGTCCATTTTTTGATTGTAGTTTTTTAATCCAGTACGAAAACATGGGAGAAGCATGGCAAAGGCCAACATAGACATTTTAAACCGCACTTATAATTAGAGATGGAATGTAATTGATGTGCATTGATAGACTTTGATTTGTCAGCTTGATAGAAATGCTTTAAAAAACGTAATACTATTGTTTTGTCTTTTTTTTTTTTTAAATGCAGGCCAGATAGGTGGATGAATGGACAGATAGATGGATGGACAAATAGATGTGTGTGAATGGATGAATGGATAGTTAAAATGAGTTACATTTAGACGTTTTAACTTTATTATCTTTTAATGGTGACATATGATCAATGAATATTTTGCCTTTTTGACCTCTTTTTGGCTTCTGTTTTATGAATACTATAAATTTGTACATTCTACTCTTTTCATTTGTTATTTGCCTACTATGTACAAGGGAAGTATTCAAGTTACCGAGTTTTGTTACGTATTGTAAAAGTAACCATTAAATATTCTTAGTTCTTAGTGTGATGTCATTTATTGTTGTTATTGTTATTGTTTGTTTTTTTAGAAAGGTTGAGATATCTCTAATATATTTTAAGTTTTTAAAATGTATTCTTTTCTATTTTAGCACTAACAGTGAAGAGCTTTCATTTTTTGTATGAGATTATTTTGGTGCATTGTGTTAATGAAAGCTGAGAGCCATATATGAGATGCATCCTCACAGCGGGTTTGCACCAGAACTTATGTGGCCAATGCAATCTGCTTACATTGCTGATTTGGGAAAGCCAAGACCCCTGTGGATCTTATTATATGACAAATATATGTTATGAACGGCCATTCGGAACAGCTTTGACCTGCAGCAAAATCTGCAAATTACAGCATATCGAAATGTGCCGTCATAATGTGGCTTTGCAGTTTGCCATTATGGGGGCCTTCATTATATTTGAGGCTAGCAGTAATGATCCCTCTCATATTATATCTGAGGCTAGCAATTACGGCTGCAGTATATGAATGAAACAGAAGGAAACCAGAGGGGGGATGGGGTGGAAGTGTCACAAAAACTTTTTGCTGCGTTAGTTTCTGCAGTCCGCCGAGGATAGACGATGACCCAGACTATGTCTGCCGTACAAAACGGTTCAAGGCTGGGTGGTGACGCTAATTACCATCAGACTTTGTGCTTGTGCACGTCAGAAAGGCATGCTCACTCTGCAAGCTGAAATTACAGACCGCCGATTATGGAACGGGCCAATATTTAGTAGCATTTGCCAATTTAGCAAGGCCTTTGATCAAAACACAGTTCAGTTTATTTATTTATTTAAATGCAATAAATGGATATTTTATTCAATTATACAGTGAGGTCAATAAGTATTTGATCACCCTGTGATTTTGCAAGTTCTTAGAAATTCTAAGAACTTAGAATTTTAGAAGTTACTTAGAAATCATGGAGGGGTCTATAATTTTCAGCATAGGTGCATTTCCACTGTGAGAGACAGAATCTAAAAAGAAAAATCCAGAAATCACATTGTATGATTTTTTAACAATTCAAGCCCAAAACCAAGTTATATTGATTATGGTTAACTACATTTGTTCTTTTGTTTCATGAGACTTTTAGAACTTATGTCCAGAGCCAGGAAGAAAACTTTTTGAAGGCTGAGCTACAATTGCCGACGGAATTCTTGCCGATGACCAACGAGATGGAAAGGTGCATTTAGAGCTGGTTGACATGACTGCAGGTAAGCTATTTCTTACAATTTGTCAAACTAAAAAAAACTAAATTCAACTGTATTTGGCAAAAATCAACAGGTTAATACAATCATAACACTTTAGTATAAGAACCAATTCTCACTTTTAACTAGTTGCTTATTAGCTTGTATATTGGCTATTAATTCTGCATGAGCATATTCTACATCAATGAATCCTACCACATAACTAAAATCACTAAAACAATGCTGAAACACAAAAGTCTTAGTTAATAGTGAATATGTGTACCTCATACTAGAGTGTAATCAATGCAGATTATTTTACAATTCTGCATGTATAGGCACACAGGTGTAGTTGCATCCAGTTTCTTTAAAGGAATAAAGACATTTTCACAGAAAAAAGGGTTTCAATATGACATGTAGCTTATGAGATCAGTTTCACAGTTTGCATTGTACTATTCTTATGTTTTAGATGCTAAAAGGGAGAGTGCTTTCAAAGTCCTGCCCACCCTGCTTCCCCATCAATATACAAGGAAGGCGGAGAGGTCTTCAGCCACGCAACCACAGAATCCTAGAAGTCATTCACTTGATGTACAACCTGTAAGTTTTGTTTTACTTTTTCTACTCTATGGGTGGATATATATATATATATACATATACACTACCAGATTTTTAATGCTTATTAAAGAAATCTCTTCTGCTCATCAAGCGGTTTGATAGAAAGAAAAGCAAACCAAGTGAAATTTTGACTATTTATATATTTTATTATTTACAATACCATAACTGTCCTTTATTTGAGTACATTTTAAAATTCTATTTTAAAATATGCATTTTATTCTTGTGACGTCAAATCGAAATTTTTAGTATCATTACTCCAGTAACATGGTCCTTTATAGATCTATAAACACATGATCCTATAAATACTATATCTATAGCCACAAAAACTCACAAAACATTTTTTATTATTATTAATATTATTATTATAATTATTGCTGAAAAAGAGAATTTTTTCAAGTTTCATTGACAAATAGAAAGTTCAGAAGAACGGCATTTATATGAAATAGAACCACTGTAATGTCTTTAGCATTCTTGATACATAAAAGTATTAATTTCTATAAAAAACTATTTATACTGACGCCAAGCTTTTGAATACAATAATTTTACAAAAGCTTTTAATTTTAGATCAATTATGATGGGTCAACATGGGACTTTTTGAAGAAAAAAAAAGAATCAACTCTGTTTTAAGTATTAATAACAACAATAATAAAAAAATGTTTCTTGAGCAGCCAATCAGCATATTAGAATGATTTCTAAAGCATCATGAGACACTGAAGACTTGAGTCATAATGCTACAAATTTCAGCTTTCAGGATTTTTTTTTTTAAACAGGAATACACTACATTTTAAAATATATTAAAATAGAAAGCAGTTATTTTAAAAAGAATAAATATTTCACAATATTAGTGTGATCAACTAAGTGCAGGCTTACTTGGGGAAAAAAGGTTTTCAAAAACCTTTCAAAATCTGCAAAATTGTAATTATTTTACCAAAATAAGAATGATCATACAAAATGTGTGTTATTGTTTATTTAGTACTAATCTGAATAAGATAGTTCACATAAAATATGTTTACATATAATCCAGAGAAATCAAGAGAAAATATTAGTTGCATTTATAAAAATGATCCAGATCAAAAGTCATAAAAGTTACTTAATACTGTTACCTGCATGATCCTGTTTTTTCCAGCTTGCTTATGTATTTGAACCCTTTCCTACAACTAACACTATACGAAAAACACAGCTGGGGATCATTCAGGGTCACACTATTAAGAATCAAGGGGATGTAAACTTTTGAATAGAGTTCAAGTCAGTACTAAAAAAAAAAAAACTACAACAACACAAATTGTGTATGATCCCTCTAATTTTGGCAAAATAACTAACATTTGTTTTGTAAAATAATTAACATTGGGGAATTGACCATAACTGTATATGTTTATACATGATTACCACAAAATACACTTAACTTGTTAGTTATGTTGCTTGACTAAGTGTTGTGTTTTTTTAATTAACAGGAGGGGACAAATATGGCGGAATATTTGCAAAAGAGACCAGTAATGCCTTCCTGCACATTTTCTGCTTGAGGAGACAAGACAGTGACATCCCAGACCTTCGCCATTGTTTTGAGCCATGCCATTAAAACGTACTCTTTACTTTAGGCTTGTGATCTTCTATCTTGTGACTACAAACAACTGGCTTATTGAAAATGCTGCACGAATGCTTTATTTTATTTATTTTTTTTTTAACAAATCTGCTGACATTAGGCATAAAGTAAAACTGAACTAAAAAGTTTGGATTGTGAACATTATACTGCTGGAAATAGCCACAGCTCAGCTTTGTTGAATTGATATGTGATATTGTGTGGTTATTCGAGTTTATATACTGTTGTTATTATAAAAAAAGAAAGGTTTGGATTTTTAAGACTTTATATTTTGGATGTTCAAAATAAGTTCATAATTAATCAAAATAAATAAATAAATTCAACATCCTTGGTCAACATACAGTTAAAACACAATAAGAGAAGGTGGCTTGCATATATGCTGAAGAAAAGCCAAGTCAAACACATTCACCACATCTTTGTGGGGGCGGTGGAGACACTCCTGGGGAGTGCTACCTAGTCTCAACTAGTTTTTAATCTTGCTGGCATGCAGGTATAGCCTCGATTTCTCCACTTTGTTTTGAAATCTTTCCCTTCCTGCTGTTGGACAACCATGTAAAGAGTGCTCGAGCTGTGAAGCAGTGTGACATGTCTCGTGTTTACGAAGGAAAGATCGTTTCTAAAGTAGGTGTGAGCAAAGACACAGGTCTTCACTTGCAGCTTGATCATGGGTAATTATATATTTCAATAGCCTATAGCAAATTGTCAAATATGCAGGTGTAACAGATATTTCCCATCTTGAGACGCACATTTGGTATTGTATTGAAAGAGTGCAGTGGTATTTGTGGTTCAAATAGGTATCAAATAAATCAGTATAGCTAAACATTAGACATTAATGAACCTAAGGAATGGTATGTGCGTCATCATCATTTGAACATTTCTCAATAGCATAAACGAAATGATGCAATTAAATGTCTAACATTGCTAAATAAACACCAACATCTCTAGAAAAGAAATGCTATGAAAATATTGCTTCTGGCTGGATTTTGTGAAGTGTGCATCTGATTAGCACTCTAAAATTCACCATGAGGCTTTAGGAGAGGAGCTGTCAATGAAGTGACCTGGTCACTTCCACCACTGATATTGGTAGGTCATGTGATGGTGACAATATGGTGGATGCAGTATGTGAGAATTACTCATATTCATAGCATAGCATATAAAACGTGCTTTTTTAACAGCCTTGATGTAAGTTTCAATCCCATGTTAGTATTACTATGCAGAGACCATGTGTGCTATACCTTCAAGACAGAGAGGGCCAGTCAGGGTGAGATCCTTCCTCGATTTGGGCTGGATCTTCTGATATCTGGCCTCTTGAAACTGCCTCACCCTCAGCTCCAAAGCATCTCTAATCAGAGAGCCGACTTCCTGTGTATATAAACACACGTAATTTGCACACATACTTGCAATCTTGAAAACAAGACAAACCTCCCAAGGTGACATTCATCCTAAACTTTTTATATGGAGCTCAAATTTAACTAGACGTTCTGCATGTAGAGTTAAACCTGGGAGGGAATATCATTCAAAGCCTTTCGGCTGCGTGGGCCAATAAAAACATACATCTTATAAAAGCAGGAGGAAGAGTAGATCCCCAAGAGTAGATCCAAATTCCAGATTCCTACAGTATGAGTCTATTGAAGTGTAAGAGGACAGATACAAACAAACAGAAACACACCCTTATTCCTGTACCTTTCTGTGCTCTGGAGAGAACCAGCTGGCATTGTCTTGGCCGCCTAAGGGCAGTATGTGAAGATCCACCAGCACGGCGTAATTCCCACACTTTGAGAGAGAAAGAGAGAGAGATGGGGGGCTTAAACACAACAAAAAGAAGTTATCACTGAGCTGATTGAATGACACCTTCAAATCCATAGCTAAAGGCATGTTACTCCATCCCCTTCCTCTTGTCTTTGTGCATCTGCTTCCCCCCTCCTGCACACCAGTTTTACAAGCTTTGTAAACGCACCTCATTAGCATTATGTCAGTAACCAGATACACTTGATCTCAAAGACGGTGGTGTTAAAACCAAAGCCGTGCGGAGGACTGACACAGCAAAGGATTTGCAGCTTGAGGAAATGCCTTACCAAAGCATGCCCTCGCTAACCTGTTAGTTTATGGAAATTTGACAAGAAGAAGGCCAGATTCGAAGAGGCTGCAAAACTTCATGCGAAGAGTGGGATTCTTGGAGAGCTGCGTCAGCACGTCAGGGACAATAAGTCACTGCGGAGTAGGAGTGCCAGAGACGTCGCAGCCATTTAGGCAATCGTTACATCTCCGATCCACACCGGCCTGATTATGTTTTACACATGAGCGCAAGACCAAGCCTGTCACTGTGCTTCGGTCCACTCGCACAGGCCTTTCCAGGACCACCCGCAAGAGGCCGGAGAGGAGCCGGCGCTGAAGCATGTCAACACCTGAGCTCAAAGCAAATGTGGACGCAAACTTGATTGACGCTAAGGGGAACGAGCTGATGACATCAGAGGAGAGCAGACCAGAAGAAATCCCCCCTTTTCAAGACACAGTCCAGAACACACTCTAGAGCACTTCCAGATAAAACCCAGATAGAACGCAAGTGAGTGAGTGAGTGTGCATTTTAGTAGGCCCTGGAGAAGTGCTAAAGTGGCCCAGGCCAGGCAGTAATGTTCTGGGTTCTCCGAGGCCAGCTGGGAAGGGATGATGTGAGAGTGAATTAGCAGGGTGTGTTGGGTAAAGCCCATTGTTCAGCGCCGCTCTCTGGCTACCCTCATTTTCTCGTTCTTTACATCTCCTCTGTCTCTTTCTCGTTCGTCCCATAAGTGATGAATTATGTCTCTCCATACCAGAGGAATCTACAGCGACTGAGTAAACAAAACGTCTCCAGCATTCTCGTTTGGCTTCTTACCTCTGAATTCATCTCCAGTCAAGCAGGATTACGGCACATTATTAGCACACAGACAGGCCAAATCGTGCTGCCAAATAGCTTTGTTTTTGACATGAAAGCATAGTTTCCTCTAATTGCTGCTTTGTGTACATGAGGGTTAGCTTGGTGACAGCCCTGCTGAACTTGAGGGACAGGCTGCCCCCTTGTGTTTGACCATGGAAGTCTTTATTAAGGATAAGTGGCTATATATAGGTGGGGACACGTGAGACAGCTATGTTAGGATCTCTCTCAAGGTCGTTTTTATTTCACTGAGATCATAACAGATACATTCATTCCATCATCCATGATAAATCTCATCCGATGAGGCGTTTGAAGCCAAGAAGGAGTTAATCCTTCACGGGCAAGCGGAGACGAGAGCTTAAAGAAGAAACAGAGGCATCCTTATGCATGTGTGTATGTGGAGGACAGCAGATCCTTTAGAAAACACTGAGCGGCTTTCTCTACCCATCTTTGTGTTGTGGCCATTCTGCGACTGACCAGTGGTTTCGGCTGACTGCCTTCCACAATTACTGTGGCGTGGGAAAGTTTTGGAGGGGATCGACGGGAACTGTCAATCAGGCAGTGAAAAGGAGCTCGGCTTCGATGATCCCATAATGTCACTTCGTATGCTGCCTCTGGAACCACCACGTTATCGCATGCTGTTCTGTTTTCTCCACTTTCTTTTCGAAATCTGAAATATGCCATTACAGAAGACTGTAGGAATGTTCCCAGTGTTAGAGAGAGGCATGTTCACTCTGCTTTTCCAGGCCCTGTGTGACTATGGGACAGGGAGCAGTAGTAAACTGGATTTGCCTAATATGGTGTCCGTCTTTAAATGTGCAGTTAACTTGAGCTAATTCGGCTGACAGGGGAGGGTTGGTTCATGAAAGATTAGAGCAATTAGTGTTAAAATTCTTATCAATTTGTTCTTCTTTCTACAGGGTCTGGGTTGTGATGTTGGTTTGGACCTCTTGACTTTTCTTGAATGGCAATAAAACACAGTTTAAACAAGTAAATGAGCACAGTGTGACAGAACAGTCATTTGTGGATGAAAAATCCAGAAAATAAATTGTAAGAGGCTTGTTTGTTTGGATGGCCTACGCCACTCACAGATTTTGTACATTTTTGTGCATTTAACTCATCTTTGCAAGAAAACAAGCAAGTAAAACAATATTGGAATCATATTTGCTGTGTGAGATTAGTCTCAAAATAGTTCAATTACAAAACTTCACAATAACAAATACTATAGCCATCCAAGTCTATTATTATGCCAGTAAACAAGAAAATCCTTGGCGGTATTAAAAGATAACAAGTTTTGCAACCGTCACTTCTGCAATGGTTTTTGTGAATGTCTGTCAGAAATTCCTTTCAGAAAATATACAGTCAGAAATCTGACCTTAGCCGCTACACAACCTCTGTTAAACAATTCCTCAGTGGATACATGAAATTTCTTAGAAAAGTAATCTAGGTTTGTTTGCGGAGTTTCTTTTGTTTGCAGAGTTACTTTTTCGTGCACTGGGTTTATTTTTCATCCATGTGTGATTTATTAGTCTGCTTATGTTAAACACCTGCAATAGTTTTAACAAATCCTTCAATGTTGTGCAATGAAAATCTTGACAGCTCTTTGTCAAATTCTAGAGGAAGAGTGATACTGTCTTCAGGAAATCCTTTGCAGATAGGATCATACAAGGTTTTCTTAGTCTTCACCATATAAATTATTGTCTATAATGCTTGAGGCAAGGAACTGCTTTTTTCTTTTTCCATATCCTTTTGTTTGTTGATCCTCGTTGAATACACCTGAGGTTTCCTGTGGGTCAATAACCTCCTGATTAAGCTTGTTCTTACCTTTCACTCTTTATCAGATCAGTACGGCCTGCCAAAAACACACAACAAAGGCCCTGAAACCAAACAAACAATAAAACAGAACAGTACCAAATCAGTCCCTGCCGCTCTGACCGAAGTCCACAGTTAAGCCATGCTATTTTCTACTCCCAATCGCTAACAAAACATGAGAGGCAAACCGGGTCGCTTATGGCTTTTTGGATTTCTTGCTGTGCTCTAAATCACTTGAAGTTCCCGAGATGCTCCCCTGTTACCTTCTCTTATCAGTTTTACCCTCACTAACTGTGCTTTCTCCTGCCCTCACTCTCCGATTATCATCGGGCGGTCAGTCCAGGAACGCTTGTGCAGCAGTTGCCTGTTCACCACCACACCTCCCTGCCCTTTTACCATTGCTATCGCTGCTGTGAGAACCAGACCCCCTTTCTCTGCACTTAGCTCCAGGGCTAACATTAACCAGCCACAGATGTTTATGCGGGGAGAGAGAGAGAGAATAAGAGACAGAGGGCAGCAGAAGCAGTCTCACTCAATAAAACCCCCCCCTTCGTCTAGCTCCGTCTTTGTCTTTGTAAGAGCGTCGCAGGTCGACGAACAGTCTCCGGAGCCTGAGGGAATTCTTTAGATCTATGGGTGTTGCCTGTTAAAAGTTTAAATCTTTGGTCTTGACTTGCTGATTTTGTATGGCATGAGTCACTTGGCGTTCCCTCAAGAGGGTCAACATTAGCGCTGTCAATCTTAAATAGCAAAAAAACTAGAACTTATAACGAGACACAAACAAGTTTAACTAGATTTTTACATGCAAAAGTGATTTGGGTGATTGCCAGGATGTTGCTATAGGGTTTCTATGGTGTTCTGTGATGGTTTCTTTAGATATGACTCAAGTCCTTCCTTCAGTGAAGGTCTACGGCATTTATCTTAGAAAATAGTACTCACTTCAATAAGCTAAATGAGATTTACATCAATGCAAGACAAACTGAGCAACTTAACTAAAATACTAGAAAAGTGACCGATAATTTAGCATTTGCATTAATAATTTAGTACACTGCAATAATATAATTTTTTTTTTTAAATAGGATGCTCAGGGTCAAAATACCATCAGGGTAACATGACACATGACATTAAAGTAAAGCAAAGAAATGAACTAAATAATATAAATTCCATGCAACACATCAAGAAATAAAATTATTTATATAAATAGTCACATGTAATGTGTCATTCAAGGACTCCTGACAAGGGATGTCCTTATATGGTTATAATTTTTACTTGTGAACTCCATACATTTGACAATGTTTAAGTAGTGACATACACAAATACTCTACAAAGGTATGTGGTTTTGTTAGATATCATCTCATGGTGGTGTTCTTAAATTACATCTTTAGTATGTGTGCTGGTGTTTGCATGCAACAATGAACACAACACGGGTTATGATGCCTGGTTTATAAACAAAACAGATAAAATATTCACACTTTATTATCAGTTTGAATTAAAATCACTATGCCTTAAATCAATCCGAGGCATTACTCAAAATGGACTCTTTCCCGCACTGAGCTATGTGATTCTAAACAAACCACTAAAGAGCTTTTTTTTTTTGCAATAAATTATATTGTACCAAAAAAAAGCACAATTATTTGAAAAACAATTATTTGGCAGTTCTGTATTGTTTAACCAGAGAAGCCGTTTGCCAAATTAAAGCAATTTGTTTAAAAGCCAACGTTTCTTATGGAAGCCAATCAATCTCTAATCATTTTTAGTCTGGAGCCACTGCTTAGGGTCAGGGGATTTGAAGTCTTAACCACTAATACATCAGTGTAATTATGCCCACTAACCTGATTTTACCAAGAGCAACATGTGCCTGGGTCAACATATTTGCTGACCCTGGAACAACGTTGTGATTAACCAATCAGATCTGAAGAAACACTTTACAGATTTTGTGAAGTTTAGACTTATGATCAGTGTTTGGTCCTTGTACATCAGTGTCAGACATCTATCATTTCCTCTCATTTTAGATATTATTCATGGGTAAGGTTAGGTTTAGGTGTAGAGATATGGTCAAGACTAAATTTTTTTATTAAAATGTTGTTCCAGGGTCAACAAAAATTTTTGAGCTAGGGATACATAGAACATAGAACACATAGAATCAGAGGAAACTCTGAAGTGCTCTCTAAGTTAATCTCTGGATGTTAGCACACCTGAATTGAGTTGTGTTTTTTCCAAAAGCAAGGACACAACCCAGAAGCAAAATTCCAACAGCAAGAACAGGCAGGAATATCACCTGGTAAAGCTCTACAAACATTGAACAATATCAGAAAGATCCCAAGAATTCTAGTAAAAAGGAAGTAAAACCAAAAAAAATGTCCCTCCACTACCTTACAGTGTATTTAAACTGTAGTTTACAGAATTACTGCTAAACTACCTACATTCATTTTGTTAACCTAAACATCTGCATTAATAAATACAATGAAAAATGTATTTTTGACAGCATCAAAAAGATTTAGATTAAGAATTCTATGCATCCTCCCATCCATCCTAGTTTTTCCTCTGCGTTTCAGAAATGACAACATATTTCCTTGATTCAATGACAGTAACAGGATGCTCGGAGGTCCAAGTGTGTGGTCTGTATCTACCAGGGAAGTCGACCTAGCACATAAACCAGAGCCAAGACATCTGTCATACTACCCAGCACTTAACGTTCATACTCAAAAACAAGAATCACGCTCTCCCACCACCTCCTACACCAGATGGGTATAACAGTGGAGTGGCGTGGCAAGTCTTGTGTAAATATTCAGTGACTTCTTAGGCGTCAAGGAGAAAGTCAGGGCCTCGACTTGTATCGTGAGTCAATTTACGTGGGAGTATCTCATCACCTTTAAAAACTGCACTGCACAGTGGAAACATGACATCCAGCTTAATGTTGCTGTGTCAGGCTGGACAGGATCTTCACAAATTGACTCTACAAATCACTTACACACGTGTTTTACCTGTATTTTAAATTAATTTTTTCGTTTAGTGTACTTGTAGTTGTCTTATTGAAATAGTTAATTCCACAATGAAAATCTGATTAAATATTGTTCACTAAGCAATATTATGGAAAGGTTTAAAGTAAAAAAATGTAATTGAATTTATTACAAAGATGCAACTTCTCACTTTACTAGACTTTAATGATGGAATGGAGTTGTGTTGATTACTTGTGGATTATTGTGATGTTTTAATCAACTGTTTGAGCTCTCATTCTGGCGGCACCCATTAACTGCAGAGTATTGGTAAGCAAGTCAGGTAATGCTACATTTCTGCAAATCTATTCTGATGAACAAAAAAACTATGATGAACTACATAGTGGAGAGCAGATATTCCTTTTAATAATTCATCCAATAATGCAATCTTGTTAGTATTTACTAACATTGTGTTGTTCTAAAAGTATAGCATTTTATGCATAAAATGAATTTCATTGAGTGAACAAAAACATTTCTTAAAACTTCTGTGTTTTGTCTGAAAGTCCTACAGCTTTGGAATTACGTGAAGGTCAAAAACCACAGTATTTTCAATCTTTTTGGAATCCCTTTCAGGTGGGATAGAATAAAACAATTAAATATTTAAAATTAAATTAAAATGACACAGGTCTTCTCTGCAGCTAGAAGCTGAGAACTGGGCCAGCTGATGGTATTGTTTGCTTCACCATTTTTAAATGTCTCCCTGTGGTCACAGTGTTGGGCATGACAGTTCCTTTCTCAGGGAGAGCAACATATATAACAGTATCATTATGTGCAGACTGGGAGGGTGAAGTTGGTGAGTGGCGCTCTCCCACAATGAAAAACAGAAAGGCGGGAGAGATGATGAGTGAGAAAGACAGAAAGAGAGAAATATGCAGCCAAAGTCTGGCACTAGACACGGATGTGTGCGATCCACAGCAGCGTCCAGGAAGAGTTAAAGCCTTCACTATATGAAACATCAACAAAACAAAAAAACCCAGGGCTTTTTAGCGCTTAATAGAAACATCTGACATGCATTAGCACTGACATTCATTCATCTGGCCTGTGGATGAATAGACAGGGCCGGCATCTGTGCCACTGAGAAACACGGTGGAGACATTCAGCTGGAGAGAAGCATGCATGATTATAAAAACATCCAAATAGGATGCAATGTGAAAAAAGGAGACTGAGGTATGGAAAATATAATGCAAACCTACAATTTTGATTAAGTCTAAAAGGTTTTTTGCATGGATTTTAACAAAATTAAGGCTGAACAAGTAATGAGCACAAACGGACAACAAAAATAGTTATGTTTTGTAAACTACATATTGAACTCATTTCAGACAGTTCAATGCAGTTGTACTACCTGAGGCAACTCATTGCTGAAGCGACCACCCCCTCTAGCGTTAAGAAAGTAAAGTACAGATTTAAAAAAATTTCAACTGCGAGATAATCCTCACTGCAAGATTGAATCCAATTCCAACTCCTCCCACTTTACATATCTCTAAACTCTCCACCCTCTACTTGTGAATATAACCTCGCCTCTGGGTCTTGTGTACTGCAGTGAAGAGCTACTGAAGTGCTCTGAACACCACTTTAATCTTTGATCTTAAGTCTCAATACTTGAGACTATTAAGCCATTTTTAAGGCTCCTAATACTGCTTTGGGAGTCTCCTACATACATGCAAGAGCACCTGGTCTAAATAAACTGGATACTGAGCAATAGCTTTGTATATCCTATGCTGAACTCCCCAAGATTAGAGAATCAGTTGTAAGTAAAGTTATGTGTTTGATGTTGTTTTAAATTATTGCATTTGGATATAGAACTTTGTAGCTTGTTTACATTTAAATTAGATTCACATTCAGCAACTTTACACACTGCATGAAAAGCAATATTGTAAATGGCATAACAGGGGTACTTTAAGGTTCCTTTTAAATACAAAGAAGTACACTACAATGCATAGAAGCCCATTTCTGCCACATAAGAAATAAATCATGCTTTGGGCATACCACGTCATGATTTTAAAAATGGCATAGAAGAGATTAAATTACATTTATAAATTACAATTAAGTGACAATCATGACATAAAAGTCAATATATAATAAAAAGTTTAAGATAATAATATCATGACAGTATATAATAATTTTGCCTTTTTAAGTCAACATAAAAGAGATAAAATAAGATAAAGTTATAAATATCATGTCATATAAGTGAAAAAAAAATACAAAAAGTCACAAAAATTCATACTCAATGACAAGAAGTCAATGTCATCCTACTTGTTACTTACTATATGACCTGCATAAAGTGCCTTGCATTATTTATTAACAATGAACAACAATAATGTCGAAACTAAACACTACAGCATCGGTCAAGTGTTTACAATCAGCAGATAAAATAAATATGTTCACATACCTTGACAACAAATTTAGAAGACTGCATTATGATGAGACACTGCAAAAATTCAAAGAAAACTGTGATAAACAAGAAGTTGTCACAATCTCATAACTTTAGAGAAATACAAAAAAATATGTAATTGCTGAAAACATGTTCGTATAGAGATGAAACCCAAATCCCTGAGGTGAAATACTCACGTGTTTGTGACATATGCAGTTAACGTATAACTTTACTGAAGTTGTAGAAAATCAACATGAAACAAAGCAGGATGGGACGGTAAAATAACGCTCACAAACTTTTCGTATGATATTCCTGGGTTGTGTAGATATAACTGACAATATACAATCTATATCTTTAATTAAAACGGCTAAATGATAACAATAACATATGAATTATGTATGACGTTTTAATAATTTCTCCCGCCGATGGTTTGAAACTTGCCCTGTCACGTCTAGGACCCCGGCGCGTGCAGTTGTCACGGAGACGCAGTCGGATGTAGGAGGCTGCATACTTTGCCAGATAGTCTTGTTCGTTATTACAAGTAAATTGCGAAACATCCGTGACCATATATTTCGGGGGGGAAAACGTCACGCATTCAATGTATAATCTTATCGATTCAAAATCCAATAAGCGTTTAATTGGTCTCTGTTGTTAAATACTTTCAAAACTGGCATGTTTCGGTCACCACATGAGCTCATGTGTAGGACGTAAACACAATCTGCTTTGCTTTTACCGTTAGGTTTTAAGTTTTTCTTTTTTATTATTTTTAGTTCATTTAACAGTAAGATGAACTTTGGGGTATGTACGAGTCTCATATGCAACATTTTACACGTCTCTTCACGTCTTAGAAGATATTCCGTTTGTTTTGAATAACGTTAGATATCAACAACAATTTTCATATGATTGCTGTACTTAATGCTAAACAAGAAATTTTAATGAATACGTAGTTGACATAAAGTAGGTGCGACGTGACATGCTAAACCTCACAACAACGTTTGCATGCTGTTTTAATGACCTCATATTACTTGACGACATTAAACATACTTTTACAGTTCTATTTGTCGGACAACAGGATTATTTAAAATGAACTCATGAATAACATGGTAACCGTTTAGGGGAGCTATGATATACCCTTTCCTTTAATTAAAAATAATAATAATAATAAATGTAATGTTTATGTTATGTTTTTAACCTTTCCTAATTCTGCGCAATCAATACCCAAAGTCATATATGTTGTACTAGTAAACATGTAATCTACTTATTTCTGGGTATTAAAAGATAACTGACCTGTATTGATAACCGTACATTTCTCTGAATGAACCACAGTATGTCTCGCATTTGTAAGAAGAAACCTGCTGTGTGCACAGATGAACCACTTTCCAACAGTACCATCTGCCAAAAAATGGCTCTGTTGAGAAATATACTCAGTACTTCCTATGGACCTACTGGCAGACTAAAACAAATACACAACAATATTGGAGGCCACGTCTTGACAACTTCAACCTCTACAGCCCTGCTCAAACGAGTGGATATGTCTGAGCCGCTTCTCAAAATGATCTCAACTGCTGTTCAACATCACAGTGCACGGTACAGTGACTCTGGGCTGTTTATGGGGATTTTGATGCTTAGACTTATTGAAAATACTCAAAAATATAACCTCAGGACAGCTGCAGCAGCCAAGGTATACAAACACATTGTGGAAGAATGCAACTCGTATCTTAAAGGAGACTCTTGTGGTTGTAAGGTGCCAGTAGACTTCAGCAGATGTGATACACTCATTGCACTGGCCCACAGCATGATCACCAGCAAACCAGCCTGTATGTTGAATAGCAAGGAAATGCAGCATATCAGTTCACTGATCGCACAGGCCTTCTTGTATTCCATCCCTTGCAACTCTTCCAGTGTGACCTGCTTTGGAAGGACAGTAACCATTGGCATTGAGGGCCAAGCTGTTAGCGATTCTTCTGTTTTCCCAGGACTGCTGGTGGATGTCCCTGAGATAATGGATCTTAAAAGATTGGGATTTGGCCCATTTAAGGTAGTGGTTTTCAACATATCACTGTCAGGTGATATCTCTGAGGTTGGAGATGTAGCTTTGGAGATCCATAGGGGAGTGGACCCAGAGCGTGATCTCCTTCAGCAGCTCCTGAAGCTTGGAGAACAAGTTGTTAAGGACAAAGTGAGATTATTTGCATGCCAAAAAGTAGTACATCCTATTCTGCAGCACTACTTGAGGAAACACGGTGTGGTCGTGATAGAGAGGCTTGGACTTGCTCTGGTCGAACCATTTGTCCAGATAACAGGTAAATGTTTAGCAACAGCAAGGAATATTTATAAAATTGAACATGAATTTTTTTATGAAGTTTTACAGCAGATACTGCAAATTAAAAACTTTTTTGTAAATAAAAATATTTAATATACTTTTAAATACGAAACATAATACAAATTTTAAATATGTAATAAAAAATGTAAAATAAAAAAATAAAATATCTTTAAATAATAATAAATCTAGTATTTATACATAGAAACAAATACATTTGTTAAGTGTAAAGTGACTGTAAAAAACTAAAAACATAGTGTTGCAAAGGATGCCTCTTTCAAATAAATGCTTTTTTTTTTTTTTTTACAATTTTAAAGTATTTTATAATGTTCACAGATAATATTAAGCAGCACAACTTTTTTAACATTGATAATATCTCTAAAGGATGAATGGAGTAATGATGCTGAAAAGCTTTGCCATTTAAGTAATACATTTAATTTTTTGCTGACCCCAAATATTTGAACGGTATGTATGTATAATGTCTGTATATGCATTTACTTTTGATTGTCATGTATTTAAACATCATAATATATAACGGCATAGATGCAATAGAATTGAAAGATATGACAGGCTACATTCATTGAGGTTTCATTTTGGCTGTGTGTTTAATATTTTAGGTGCTCGGGCTGTTGCTTCTCTTTACTCTTCAGTCCCCATGGAAGCCTATGGGATTGTTAAAGGATTCTGTTTCCAGTCATGTGGATCCAGAGAGCTGCTCCAGCTCCTTCCTTCTAAAGATGCTGCTGTTAGCACCATGGTTCTCTGCCACAGAAATGAAACTATGCTGGAAGAGCTGAAGGTTTGATAAATGTTAAATTATCGTTGTGTGTTAATCTACTCATTTTAATTATTTTCATTTAAAATCACTAATATAATAGTTTACAAACACACAATTTGAAATAATTCACCAAAATAAAGCTTACTAACTCTAACGTCATTTTGCTGCTAAATTTAAAACATCTGTTTATGTATTTGAAAAACATCTGTTTTAATGCTTTTACACTCTTAAGACACAACACCAGACAGAATCTATACTACTGATACAGTCTTTAGGAAACTTAATCGCCAAATAAAAGCTGCTTAAAATCAACTAAATATTCACAATGCTTAATTTTACATCAACAGTGAAATCAGCACAGATAACTTGTGAATGTGCTATGTATTGCCCTGCTCTATTAATAATTTTGTGATCTGTTTGTGCTGTCTTCGCACTCATTCTCTTGGGTTTATTTTGGGTGCATTCGTCTTTCTTTGTTGGTTCTCCAAACTATTTTTTTGTTTCTTGTATTTTTAAGTTCTGATTTTGCAAATGATTTTTTTTCCTGATTTTCTGGATTGCGTTTCTTCATTCAAATTTATTGCATTAATTCCCTCTTTCACTTCTCTCATATGATGAACATTTGTTCCATTTGTTGGACAGATGACATGCCAAAGAGCAGAACATGTGTTGCGACTGACTCTGAGGGAGCCCTACGCCCTGCTTGGAGGAGGCTGCACAGAGACGCTGCTGGCCACCCACATCACACACATGGTATTCTATTAAATTCCAGTTACACTTCTCATTCAATTGTATTTCTGCAGCACTGATTATAAAATTCCACTTGTCAGAATTGTATGAAAAGGTTCATGTATTATGCATTCCTTTTTCAGAGTTATTAACTGTGAAATTTATTTTCAAGGCTTGCCAAGTGCCACATTTCTACCTGAATAGACTGTTAACATTTTTTGATACCTAACAGCATTCGTTAGGTCATCCCTGATTTTGTGATAAGTACTTTTGACAAAAAAATCCAAAAACAACAATACACAACATATGTTTGCACACTGAAATGAAAGCTTTAGACATCTTTATCACAACTAAACGTGAACAAATGATCTAATTAGGTCTTCATGGTTTGTCAAAACATTGCTGTTGGCCAGAATAAAATATTTTTTAAGTGTGACATTTACTGTTCTGTTTACTGTATATATGTACATGCCATTACCGTATAATTTTTCTTTATATTTAAATTTTTTTTGTCACTTCACAGAATCAGTCCAAAGCCACAACAACAGCTGCAGCTCTGTGTGTCTCTCAATCTGAATTCCTCATGGCAGTCGAGGCGTTTCGCAATTCTCTGCAATCTGTGGCTCTTTCCCTAGAGCATGATGGACAGGACTCTCTCATCGACTTGACATATGCTCATCGCTGGGTCCCAGATATATACTCCAAAACCTGTGGTTGTGGCCTGGTGGAGGACCGATCCAACCTGGAGAAGACCCTTCTAAATACAGCTGGCCACGCTTTCTCTCCAGTTTCTGTGGAACAAACAACTGACAGTCAGCCCAAAATATTAGATTCATTTTCTGCCAAGCTCAATGCCTTGAATGTGGCAGTCGAGATGGCAAATTTTATTCTTGATGTAAAATATGTAATTAAGGATATCAATTAAATTGTGATGAAGAGCTGTGCTGTGAATAAAGGGTGTTGGTTTGATGTATTTTATAGTCAAATGTTGTTCTAAGACTTTTTTTGAACAGAACTCAATATGGTAACATACATTTTAAATAGTACCTGGTAGTTTACACTAAACTACCAAAACCAAAATGCTGCGAGACTCACAATTTACTGCACTTTTTTCAAATATACAATTTATAATTTCAAATATAAGGGCAAAAATTAATTTTAAAGGCTAGTAAAAAGGTTTTACGGTAGGGTACATTTTCTCAGTTCACACATATTTGAAAAGGTATGACAAACGGTTAATTTTGGACCCTGCCTGAGTCATCTTCCTTGTGCCATGTGCCTTTGAGAAAGGCACTTATCTCCAGGTAGCTCTAAAGCTAATGTTCCTGTAATTAGTGCACCATAAGGATAAAAACATCTGCTAAATTACAACGTAGAAGTATCTACTCTGAAGGAAATTATATATTGTAAGAAAGAGCAACGGGTGTGCATTTTGTAGATAAAATTCTCCACACTTCTGTGTCCCTGCTGAAATGCTGGTTAGGTATGTTTCGAAGTTGGTTCTTTGCTGGTTTCAAATCCTTATGAATTTCTTTGTTGATATTTTGAACCAAGTTTGTAACCTGGGACCTGTATCATGATGGTGGCTGAACAAACTCAGGTTTACAGAATTTGTTTTGAGTTGACAAAACCAAACCACTCCAGTCTGGATTTGTTGGTCCCATTAAGCTGGTCATCAACTTTCCCTGTCAATTCAGGCTTGATCCTGAGTTAATGTAGCATGTGCACATGAAAATGTGACATCAGCAATGAGCAGCCAGTCACATGCCTTGAAACTGTGATTCACTTCTCTTGAGAGAGTCAGTGCAATTCATGCCAAAGATTAAAAGATTGAACAATATAAAGAATTTAAACACATTTTAAATTAATACATTTAAAGTAATTTAAAGAAAACATACAAGTACGTTGTAAAGTTACTTAACTTGACAATATTATTATTTAGTATATTATCTAGTATAACACTAAAACACTTTATAGGTAAAACATTTAAAAATCTAAACTCATATGTAGTCATGTTTACTGCCATTGATTCTAAAACTTGTTTATACTGCTTATTATTTATATGTTCATATTAATTTAAAATAAAATCTTAATTACTATTAAATAAAGCTGGCTTGTGTAAAGGATTAAGGAAATAATAATTACATAAATACTACAAAGTAATTATAAAAATAATAATAATGTTTTGATATGATCCTTTAAATTGGAGTAAAAGAAGCTGGGGGAATGGCTTTATTGCATCAGACATTTATCACCTTGCTGAAAACTGATACGTCACAATTTGTTTTGAGCTCTCTAACCCAGAACATAACCTGTCCTGGAGCAGGTTAGCTGTGTACAGTAGCTTAAGTTACTATGGCGATGAACACTGCTAAAAGCCAAACCAAATTCATGGTACCTAAAACCTAGAATTGGTGCAAACTAAACTGAAACTTATAAGCTGGCCAACCAGCAAAACCAATTTCATGGTACACACCCCAGGCTGTTTTGGGTCACCATTGACTTCCATATTGCTTTTTTTTCCTACTATGGAAGGAAATAGTGACCCAAAACACCCTGGGCACAAATTTTTATTTTGGCTTAAATTATTCATTTAAGACCAGTAAAGGACAAGCTTGAAATCAGCATCCCAGCTTCAAAAATTTACCTAACCACCTCATTTGGCTACTAAAGTATCCCATTTAAGCTCCATCAAATCAAATGTTACATTCACTTCAAAGCACTTGCTATGAGTTCACTCAGTTATTTTATGGTTATTGCAAATCAAACGTGTCCGAAAGAGGTTCTCGGGCGCATAACCTCTTCAGATTCAGTCCAATTCGTGAATGAACCACTCAGACAGGTTTAAGGAACCGGTTCAACTGATTCAAATCAAAAATACGATGCGTTCACAAATCGGACATAAACGGAGTGTCATGTATGAGTTTGTCCCAAATTTGTCTATAACGGAGGCCTGTGGAGTGAGGTAAATGCATTCCCCCAAATGTTTTCGCCTTTTATGATGCCACAGACGGCAAAGGCACAGCTCTTTCTGCTTGTTTGCAGCTTTTGGCGGCGCACATGACGATAGCAACAGCTTTGTTTTTCACAAATTTTGCTTCTCTAAAACTTACTGACGCACTTTTATGCCTTATGAAACTAAGTTGATCATTGTTATTCTTCTTTCCATGATGAAAAAGATTTCTTTTTTTTAATATAAAGTGAAATACCACATTGTTAGCATCACCACAGTTTAATATTTTCATTGCTAAGCAAACAGATGATCCCTCAGTCAATCGTGACAAACTTGTTAAGATGCTCATGTTGTAACACTGCATAGTCACACAATGTTTACACTTTTTAGACAAATCAGCCTTACAGTTTTTGTCTGCATGAAAGCAGTGTTGAAGTATTTAAAAAAAAAACACACACATATGTACACACAAATACACTAACAACTGCAACATATAATGATAAGGCTGTAGGCTATAGTAAAGTGTGGTGTTGTGATTAACTCACTATCATCTGGGATGTCAAAATCCATTACAAATAATATAGTAACATGTTCAAGTCATAAATTGTTGAATTTTTCCTACATATTGCATGCTAAATCAAATATTGAAAATAAACCAAAAGTACAGGTGTACATCATAGCATTTGAGAAGAATAATTATTTTATTCTGTCAGAACAAAACTCCATTTATCTTTCACGGCTCTTTAGAAGATGAAGGGTATGAGACATCTTGATCTGGGGAAATCTTTGAACCTCTCGTTGTAAAACCTGGAACACATTAGAGAAACCACATTTATTTTTCTAACACTTTTTTTCAGTGTATCACTGCACTGTACTCTCAAAACCCAATTTAATGAATTAATGATATACCAGCAGATGAAACATTATGTAAGTCATTTTTAAACTTGCTTCATTTTGCATGGTGTTTTTAGTTTACCTGTGATGGTGATAGGCTCTTGGGCCTATGAAGCAAATTGTGAAAAAAGTAAAGGCAAATGTGGGTAAAGACCAGGTTGCAACAGCGTAGCCCAGCCACTCTACAATCTCCCCAAAGAAATTTGCTCCAGACACATACTCAAACAAACCGCCTGCAGTTAAAATAAACACATAAATCAGCTTAGCATTTATTCAGTGCAGCTAATTGCAGTTTGCTTACAGAGACTGAGATAAAGACAATAAATGATGAGTGCTGCTAACGTTAAAAAGACCCTGAAATATCTCTACCTCTCGGGATTTTATAGGAAATTTCTCCAGGTTTTCTCAGACTGCGAAGAATGTGGTCACTGTGAATATTGATTCCCATTCCAATGAAAAATATTATCAGACCTAAAAAAAAAGATCAATTGAAAATAAATAAATAAATCATTATATAAAAGCATGTTCAGTTTTATTAAGCAGTTCCTCTAAAGAAACTGGCTCCAAATGATAAGCTCTAATATAATATATAATATAAAATAAAGAGGTGTTGGTAATACTTTACAGTAAGTTGTCATTTGTTAGCATTAGTAAATGTATTAACTAACATGAACAAACAATGAACAATACATGTATAACAGTATTATTCATCTTTGTTAATGCTAGTTAATAAAATACAATAATTTATTGTTAGTTCATATTCATTCATATTGCATTAACTAATGTTAACAAATAGCCTACAACTTCTGGTTTTAGTAAATGCTGAAATTTGCACCAACTAAGCATAAATGTGGTAGAAGTATCGTTTACTCTCAGTTCATGTTAACTAATTAATTCTTTTTAAGAAGTCTCAATCACTGTAAGGTTCTTAAAGTTCCAACAAATATTTTATGAAATTGCTGTAAAAAAACACTTTTGGAACCTTAATATAAGTCCAGTTATTCAGCATTAACATGATCTTTTTATTTTTTATAACTAGTAAAATATATAAGGCTGAGCAAAATTCAGAATTTAAGAATGATCTCCTTTTTAATTCACAAGTTGGACTTTGAAATAAACTGATCGACAGATTTAATAACTTTAATTCATCCAACAAAAGAGCTTTATTCCTATATGCATATTTATTTCTAATGTATAATACATTTTATTTAAGTTGGATTCAATAAATTTCTCTTTGATTGTAGTAAAAGGTCAGTGCTGTTAAAACAATAAACACAGCCATACCAGCAGATTTTAAGATAAACAACAGTAGTTCATACTAAACGAATAAATATATATACTGTATGTTCATATCCTGTATGGACTTCTTTTACTGTACCTTTGATTTATTTCTACTAGTGCTGTCAAACAATTAATCATGATTAATCACATCCAAAATAAAAGTGTATGTGTATATTTATTATATATACATAGATACATGCACGTGTGTATATATATCAGAAAATGTTTATATATTAAATACATTTATTATGCAAAAACAAATAAACAGTGATTATTTGACTTTGAATTTTAAATTGAACTGGCAATTAAACACCTCCATTTAGTCTTGCACAACAAACAACCTTGAATTATACCAATTCTTTCAGTAAACAATTTTTACCGGTTAGTAAACAGGCCTGAGAAAACCATGTATTGTGATATGTAGCGCAGTGCAGCAGATAGTGTGCCTGCAGGAAGCCATTAATAGAGCAAAACACCATCCCTAACAGCATGATGTTAAGCGGATACGGACGCCCTTTGGTCAGCAGGGAGTAGATGCAGCTCCTGGAAACCAGAATGTTGATACATATCAAATACCATCTCTTGGTCATCTCCCCACAGCACATTACACTTCCACTGTTTTAATTCAACACCTGTTCCAAAACATGCTGTATTTTCTCCAGATCATGCTTGTGTTCAATTATTCAAACATTTCTCACTTTATTCACCTGCTTCTGGCCCGCTTATGTGTAATTACTCAACTTAAATCTGAATAAAATTCTCCTGTTACGTTTCGGCTGCCTTCATTTATTGTCCGCACAGCAAGATTATCTAAGGAAACAGGATTCGAGAACATTCCACAGTGTGTTCCCTTTTGTCCTCGGATTAAGGATATTTTTTCTTCATTTGTTCTGGGTGAGCAAGATAACACATCCAGCTTTGTAAAATGGCGTAGCTGAACTTGCGTTTACTGCATACTAAATATAAACAAGTAAATGTATTTATATATAAACACTGTAAATGCTAAAAAAAAAAAAGTGCCAATGTCATTATAAAGTGGCCTAATTTATTCTTGTGATCTTTTATATTGAGATGTTAAATTACCATTTTATTAATTGTTTAGTAACATGTTCATTATTCTTCCACATTTTCCCATCCCAAGACTTACCTCTGGAAGTAGTGCAGGCAGAAGGTCCAGAGCATCAGGTGTCTCCCAGTGCCGTTGTTACCATCGGTGGTCAGCATCAAAATCAGGGGCACCAGCAGAGCGGGAAGCTCCTGAAGGAACCAGGCGAGCCTTGCGGGCACCATCATGGAGCTGCCCGAGGTGTCCACGTAGCGGCCATAGGCAGCGTGAGACTTCATGAGACATATAAAGTGCATTGCCCCACCCAAGATTATCGCCAAGCTCAGGCCCTGCACGAGGAGCTCCTGGCACTGCATGGAGGCGGATATTCTGTCCAGGTTTAGGTGAGTCTAATGTTGTATCTCCCCTCTTAACCCCTCAACAGCGTTCTGCAAACACAGCGTCTCAGAGCAGCTCCTCCCCAAAAGCAGAGGGAGAGTCGAATCCTGACCATGCTACAGCTTGCACCCTGCTGAAATGTAAGAATGCATTTTTCAGAAAGGTTTAAGATCCCTTTTGACATATTGAGAGATTTTTTTTTCCAGTAATTCACCAGCATCAGCTTTCAATTGGTGTAAAAACACAAGCATGTCTTTTTTTGTGTGTGTTTTGTATTTTTCTCAGCGAACTTGTAAGGAGAGGGCTGATGTTTATGTTTGGAAAGGTGAACAGATACATTTGGTTTTTCCGTATTTAATAAGAGCATTAATCCAATCTGTCTTTCTTTCATCAACCTGTTTCCACAAATTGAAGTGTGAAAAACTAGGAGAAAGGGAATTCTTTCGAGAATCATGGTATCACCACAAGGCAAATGGGTGGGGTTTTTTATGCTTGTATTGATACAAATTTTAATACCTAGAGTATCAAAAGGAAATCCTGTGTCAAGACTATAAAAAATATATTTTTAGGCAATATTTGGGTTTCCTTACATTTCCACACTGGCAGGGCTATTTGGGTAAACTTTAGGCATCTTTTGAAGGTTCCACAAATGTTCACTGAAGGAACTTCTCGGGTAACTCTGTTTAGTTAATATATAGTATTTAATATTAACAGTACTTAAATATTGCTAAGATATTTAAATATTTAAGTATACATTTTATGTGTACCTGTGTGTTTCTCAGTTCACCAGGAGGTTTCTTCAGGTTTGTTTCCTTAAACACTTAAGTGTAAACATCAGACAACAAGTTCAGACAATTTACAAATTGTGGGAAAAGTATTTCCAAATCAAAAATTCCTGAGGTTAGTATTGTAAAATGAATTCAGTTGACTTTCAGAAAAGCACGTGTCTACCTCTATAGCTCACAACAGGTTGTTTCCTGTAATTAAGAGAGCACCCGCTGAGAATGCTGTTGAATTCTGTGTATGTAGAGAACTTCATCAAACAGCAGGAAGTTTTTCCCCTTGCACCATTTATCCATATTACCAATAACCTTTCAGTGTTTATGTCCCCGGTGAAACACAGACACTCAATAAAAGTCACTTAAAACAACAGGGTGCTCAAAAAATCCCAGTCTTCCAATTATGTTTCTAAGGAAACGCTTAAAAGAATACAATTTTACAGTCTGACTACTGATAAATTGATGTATAAAAATAACCCTCTGCCATTATTTCAATTAAAACATAATCAACAGTGAACATTAAGATACTTCATTTTGATTAACGTTGATTTCTAAAAGCATATTTACCTGCTTTGCTAAAATTTCAACAACTAACATAGAGCAGTATGTGAATAGTAAAACAGATTAACCCAATTAACGAGTTTTCCATTTTGTTTTAGAATATGATGTAAGCCGGAGACTAACACTGAAGTCATTTCTGGTGCATAAAGCAGTCACCACAGCTGACACCTGTATCCGAACCAGGTCTCAATAACGTTCACTTCACTCCAATGTGTTCGCTGCAACCTGAAAAGGCTCAGGAGATTTGAAATGTCAACGCTGCTAAACCTTAGCACAGATTAATGAAGTGATATTTGTTGAGCTGGGCCAATTAATGGGAACCACCGTCTCTTATTCCCAGTTTTGAAAAAAGTAAAATATGTGACGGTTTTAAAATAAATTGTAATCACAAATCAAATTTCAAAGAATGGTCAAAGAAAAGAAAAAATAATGTGTGAGCTGTAGTTTAAAGTTACTAGTTAGACAAAATGTTAAAATAGCTGTTTTCCCTGCTGTACTTTCTACACCTGAAAAACAATTAATGGTACATAAAACAAATATTAATTTCCTCAGACCCTACTCCAGTCAAAATATACATCCATAAGGGGCTTGGGATTGTTTTATGACCATTGATAGCTGCAGCAGGCAAGGTCCAACTACATAAATAAACAAACCAAGAATAAATAGGAAGTTTTCAACCCAAAGGAATTTTGCTGCATAGCACAGAAAATGAGGTGAAGGTGAACTGGTCTGTCATGCAGATGCAGCGTCTGCTTTTCCTTTTTAGAATACATGAATGATAATGTGACGATTACTGGCAAAGCAAGACATGACAGGTCTGTTTTCAATAGAAAGTTTTGTCTGCAAAAGCAATTCAATGAAAAATATAATATTGTTAAACATTATTATAAATATTTGTTTATTTTAATATATTTGTAGTGTCATTTATTCCTGTGATGGCAACTGAATTTTCAGCAAGGAGTCTGGCAACAGCCAGTGCTCCACACAGAGATCTGATCTGATCATCATCAGTCTGTCTGGAATCACATGAAGAAACAGAACAAACTGAGACTAAATCCAGAAGAACTGTGGCAACGTCTCCAAGATGAAGAACACGAACCTACCTGGAAAGCTACAGTACTGTTCAAAGTTTTAGACACTCTTGTAAAAATGTATTCAAAAATAATGGCATAAATAGAATTAATTTATGAATTAACTTCTATTAACTAAATCAAATAAATATTTGGGATTACAGCTTTTGGTAAAACAGCTTCTGTTCCGAGGTACACTTTCCCATAGTTTTTCAGGTAGCTTTCCAGGTAGGTTTTTTTCTTCATCTTGGAGACGTTGCCACAGTTCTTCTGGATTGTGTCTGTCTCAGTTTGTTACTTCATATCATTCCAGACAGACCGATGATGATCAGATCTCTGTGTGGAGCACTGGCTCTTGTCAGACTCCTTGTGCAGACAATTTCGCTACGGCAAAATAAAACCTTTTTTTGTTTTGGGTTTTATTTTGTTGGTGAAAATACTAGTGGCCTGAGACTTTTGCACAGTACTTTATATAGGAATGGTTACATTTGCAAAATTCATATGGCAGCAGTAATTACCTCATAATGACTGGAAAACATGTTTGAGGATTGCTTTTACTGCCCCCAAAAAAACGGTCATATTACACATTTATTTATTTTGCTTAAAAAATAGTACGTGGTTTGAACCTATCCATGATTCTGCGCTATCCTTCAATTAAAAAGAAGAAAGAAATGTCAGAGAGACTACATCTTTGAGAGAGAAGCACAAAACTTGTGTTGTAATAAATGGCATTTTTAATTAATCTTGGCCGACTCTGACTCCAATAACTTACCAACTGCTCGTAAACATGTCACGAACACAGAAAGGAATCGCAAGCAATAAGACAAGAAAGACCACAGCACAGTTATGTTTGTCATTACACTTTATTGTTTCTTTGCAACATCAGCCATGACCCTTGTCATATCTGGCGAGAATTCGGTAATGCTTCGATGTAACCTGAGATTTAAAAATGACTCCGGTAAGGAGCGCTTCAATTAATTTCGACATAGGTTTGACAACGTGTGAACTGTTCATTTCTATGTAATAATAGTTAGAATAATAATAAATGGTACTAAAATACAAATTAAAACAATTCTAACAGTACAGGAACAGGTGTTGTGCTGGGTGAAGCCCATGAATCTCTCCCCCTAATTTGAAAACGGCAAAAACCGATTCAAAACAGACTAAATCAAGTCTTTATAGTGGGTAAATGAAGGGTGGACAAGGTATGGAAAGCACAGGACAGAAAAAAAAAAAACATGTTTAACACTGACCCAAGGCACATCTGCATGGTGTGACATGCTTTGTCTGTTTTCTGTTTGAGGATTTGGTTTGAGACATTCAAACCTTGATAGAGTTGTACAGGGAGCCTTGCCGTTTTCCTTCCGATGGTTACCCAGGAAAAATCTTGCTGCATTGTGCTCTTTGGGAGTAAATGAGTTAAGGAGGAAAGCCAGACAAAATGCATTTGCCGTTCAGAAAATCCACCTCCGGCGGTTCCTCGATACGGGTGTGCATCACTAACTACTAGTCAGCTGTTAAACATGGCTGCTAACTTGCATGAGAAAATAAAATTGTTTCAGACTAACCAAAATAAATCCCCCATATACGATTTATACATTGAGGTTGAACTGCCATTTTGAGGCATCCTGCACTTCCTGTCGACTTCAAACACTACTATATGCTTCCACACAGTCTGAGATTATATGTCAAACGCATAGTAAAACTAGAAAGCTAAATAATGGTAATCACAAAGGGAAAATAAACAGAACTGTATATTAGAATCCGAAAAAATGTCATTTGACTACAATAAAATATTAGATGAAATAAAACTCTTTTTGGTATATCCAAAACAGTGAAGGGGTTAATGGGTATTGTGTAGCCCTTTAAAAACTACAACAGGACCAACGCAGTAGCTATTACTACAATTCTCAGGGTGTACATGGACATAGCATGTTGCAGTCCCTTTTCTCAGTAGGTAAGACGTTATGTAGGTTATATATGCAGACTTGCAAAAAGAGTGCAATGTCGATGGTTTCATTTCTTTTATTTAAACTTTAAATGTGTCTTGCTTTTAAATTACACAAGGGCTCTTTAAACACCTAACGTCCTTAGAAGGTCAAATGTGGATTTTGCCCTCATTAAGACCCCCCCCAACAAACAAGAAAAAAACCAACCAAAAATCTGACCTTGCAACACCCAAAAAACTGCGGCTGTACTTCAAGCTATAGCATCATCCGAGTTGCCTCACATGGAAAACAGGGTACAGGGAAGGCTTTAGGAAGAGGAGGTTAGTATCTAACGTTACATCTGGATTCGGGGTATGTATGAGGATTCCCAGCTGCTTCGTATGTCCTTCCTATAGAAGAGGCGAGGGAGGATGGGGGTACCGGTGGGAGGGGCAGGGGTCTTCTAGGAGGCTCCGTGGCTCCTGGGAAATTTCACCTCAATGAACGACGAGAGCTCCAGCAGCGTAACTCACAGAGCTGTCTGACCAGTTTCGGCACTGGCTCGACTGCGCATAGTTTAGGAAAGAGAAGTTCATGTCTATGCCATTCTTTTTCAGTTCCGCCACAGCCTGATGGAGTGAGGAGAATCAATGGAGAGTCAACAAGTGTAATCTTAAAAGCTTCATAATGAAAGAGCGGGAAGTTGGCGAGACATTAGTTAAGGGGGGGAGGGTTTAATAAAAGCTCTGCGACAGTTAAGTGCTAGGCTAATTACCATGCTTAGCCATTATTTGCTTTTGCTTTATTGAGTCGACAGTGGTTTGCTAAATGAAATGTCTAGGCGGAATTCATGAAGTCGTTTATATGAATAATTCATAAGTTACTTACATTTAGAAGAACGCCGATGGGATGGCGACCACAAATAGTATTATGATATTTCTTCAAATAATTGCTAAAGGAGATGGGGTCCAACTGTTCTATAATTCCCATTCCCTAAAAAAAACAAAAAGGAAATTAACATGCATACGCTTCACTGACGTCAACCAGGTTTTATCATTACTGGTGTTAATTATTGTCTATTGTTTTAGTTGACCATCTAATGTTGCATTTGACATCTGGTGTAGTTTAACTGCACAACAAAACGTCTCGATGTAAAATATTCAGCTTTCCAAAAGCAAGACGGATTTTCAGTAACACAATAATGAATGGATATTCCATAGAAGGAGCTCCAGATCAAACGCAATCCTTGTCCAGTAAATTACCCTACAGAGGCAACAGTACCTTGCCCAGTTGGTAAGACTTTAATGAGGTTTGGGTTGCTAAGAACATCTGCTATTTGACAGACCGTCATGGGTGGAAAGTATTAAAGTTGTTCTTTGAATCGCCGACTTTCACGGCACAGTAACCATAACAATGACTCTTTAGCTTGGAGAAAAATTCCATCACCTTTTTTTTTTCTAGAACCACCGATAGGATTAGCACATTGTGTATACCAAACCAGAATGGGCTACTTGCATGTAAACCTCATATGTCAGACATTAAGAGAGTTGACAGAAGAAAAGAGGAATAGAAACAGGTTTACCATTTTGTCAAGGTGCTCGATAGATCGGTAGATCTCCCCTTGACTTTCGTCGTAGTAGGTGTAACGGAAACGTTGACCTGCAGAATAGACACAAAAAAATGTTTGACTTAATCTATTAACCAGAGGCGGCACCAAAAAATAGGATATTAGTATGGTTTCCTGCCTATTAAGAGAATTCTAAAACACTCACTTATAAGGTTTATTTCAACTATGTAGGCAGCCTGTGTTTCTGGCAAGTCTAGCATATTGATGGAGAGTGTGAGAGTGGAGAGAATGTCTGTGATGCCGACATGATTTGGATGAGAATTGAAATTTTGTATATCTTTTCCAGATTTATGCTGCTTTCATCATCAATAATTTGTGAGACTTGATTTAAAATGGTTCACTTTTTTTTCTTCTCAATGTGCATAGTTCCAAGTAAAGTATCAAACCAAAGTCATGCCTCTACTCTCGGATTACTGGAATTTATACATATATATATATATATATATATATATATATATATATGTGTGTAGGAAGAGGGGGGGGTGCTGTTATAGCAAAATTGAAGTTAATCACAAAAAAAACTGATCTCAAGCATTCAAAAACTACTGAACAATGCAAATAACAACACAGATCTGAAGTGTTGACTACTGCCAGAACTAAACCACAAATGGTTGCAAAACCTAGAAGATTTAGTGTTGACAGGATGTCACCATTATGTCAGCACTACATCTCATTTCAACAAACAGGAAATTCTTCACCCATTACCGACTATAATTGATACTAACCATTTTCTTTTTTTGACAGTTGAAAAACTAAAGTGTGTGAGTGGACACAAACCCCAGTGGCAGAAGTCAGAGGAGATGATGAAAAGATTAGAAGGATCAGCCAGGTATTTGCTAAGCAGCTTGCCATATTCCTGCTCTTTAGATTCACTCAGAGCTCCCACCAGCACAGGGACGATGCTGAACTCATCTTTATGGCTGTTTTTGAAAAACAAAAGACATGTCCCAAATGGAGATTTGACATTTGCATTTTTATAAATATTCTTTTGTCAAAGAATTTTTCATCACTCATTAAAATCCATTGCCATGTCAAATCAACAGTTTCCCAAACTGCTGAGGTGTGAGAATAAAATGGTGCAAAAAACAAATGCTGGAAACCTTTAGAAATATTATAGTTGCTCAGCAACTAAAAAAAAAAAATACCCAGACGTCTAATCAAACAAATTAAGGGGATGTTAACTTTTCTAAGCCCCCATACTATAATATTTTAATGGAATAATAGAAGAGGTTGGTGGTTACTGCATTAATAAATATATTTCAAAAACAGAAATAAAAAATTAAATACTACAACAACAGAACATCCATCACGGCAAACTAATTAGAGGCACCACACTAGGTAAACAGATCCTGACAACATAATTACTGGATCTGGCAGAGATGAATGAGCATGAGAGTACGACTATGGGTCGATAATGCTGCTCATGGCCTCTACATAGAGATGAGGTCAAACCTTGACATATCCTTCTTCCTTTTCTTTACATTTTTCCCCAAGCAGACTCTGCCCTACAGAAGGGTATGCATGTCTTATAGAAAGACTACATAAAACAATTTGGGGAAAACACAAAGCACTATATGATGTATCTTTTTTGCTATAGTGCAACACTAACACAAGGTCAAAAAGCAAAAGGTGAGACCTATAATGTGATATATGTACATTTGTTAAGTACCATTAATATTCTTGGTTATTTCAGAGAAGCCACTTACATTTGCAATTTATTATTTCCAAAATAAAAGTTATATAAACTAAAGTTTATACATGTTAGGTCTGTATGATTTTATGTTTTTAAGAGTCTTGTTTCCAGTCTTGTTACGTGATCCTTTAGAAATCATGCTTAGATCCTGATTAACTACTCATTATTATAAATGTTTAAAAAAAGAAACTGTATTATTTTTGTCTCTTTATCAATAATTCTTTGATGAATAGGTGGTTCAAATATAGATTTTTGTAACAATGTAAAATTCTTTGACTGTGACATTTAATCAATTTAAGGTAGTGTTTTTAGTCTTCCTAGAATCCAAGGTATGATGTCTCAAACCTGTAGAAATGATTTTCTACAGTAGAACACAAAAATGCTTTTTTTGTTTTTGTGGAAATAATGGGTCCAAAACAAAACTAAACCACCTTTGATTTAGACATGTATGCATTGCAGAGAGAAAAAGGGTTTTGTAAAATAGCTTCTTTTGTGTTCCACAGAAGAGAGAGAGTGACATAGGTTTAGAACAACAACATGTTGACTAAACAATTACAGGATTTCCATGTTTAGGTGAACTGTTCATTAAACGGTCCAGATGAAGATATTTAATATCTGGTTGCTACCTCTCCATGGCTTTAGCGGTATAAGGCAGGTGCATCTCAATGCTGTGTTCGTCTTCATCCGTCTGCAGACTCATCCTCTCAAACATGCCTGTTTTCCACAGATCAGTGTAAACTGCCGGAGAAAGAAATGGGGCAGTGGCAATTAAAACTCTTGTTTTGCATTAAGGAGTTCTGATTATAATTACAATAACCTCATTAATATGAACACCATCAAATAAAGGATCATCTCTCACATTTCTTTGTTGTACATCAATATGTCTACAGCCAGAACAACTGATACAGAATAATAACAAATATGGTCATTTACAAAATGAAAATTTTGCAATCTCTTCTGCAGTGCTCAGTTTGAAAGCAAATGAGCCAAACATTAAAAAACAATCTGGGCGACACCTTTCTGTGCATTGTTATTCAATCAGCATTTAATCCTTCCATGGGGACAGAATGAGATTCCTTACCCTTCTGGTCGATCCTCAGGTCATACAGTGGCGTTCTGTAGACCTCGGCGGGGGAGAGGGCACAGCGAGACAGCGGCACATGGTGAGAGGGGCCAAGAATGAACACCCTCCGACTGATGAATAAGAGAGCGCTGCGGTTACCTCTCTCCCCATGGCACACTCAACATTACGGCTACTTCAAGAGAATATAAAGAAGCTTGAGAGAGACACTTACGTGATGGAGGGGTCCACCTGCTTGTAGGCGTGGGCTGCACACGCGCCGCAGTAAGTGTAGCCAGCGTGCCTGCGAAAGACAGTGGTTTAAGAATGCAGAAAGACAGCTGAAACAGAAAGAAAAAAAAAAAAAGATTTTTGTCTGCTTTCCCTCCACATACGGTGCTATTATGGCTCTAGCTGGACCGGTTGTAGATTGTGCTTGAGATAACCAGCCCTCAAGTTGTGCATTAAGCTGAGATCCTAATTGCAAAGACAAAGAAGAAAAGTACTTAGCAAATATGAGAGAGGCAGGCATAATTTTACAACTTCGGCACTTCAGCTGGGAAGATTATTTGAAAGTCTTCCAAATGTGTTTTTTTACTATACAAAAATATTTTAAAGCATTACTAGGAGTCACCTTTTATAAGAGATCTTACAATCATGCATTCATCTGTGGATTTCTCTTCTAAAAATAAATCAGTCAAACAAACAATGATGCAGTAGGTCTTGAATGTTGATTCCAGCAATATTTCAGGCCAAGACAGTGCCATTGTCCCAGTTCTAATGACTTCCTTATCGGAGTCTGACAGGACAAGATAGCAGTTTTGAGAACCAGTGAACAGATGAAATTTAAGTTTAAGTTATAGCAAATTTCTACACTGTACTGAGTCATACCATTACATCAATAATGATATTCCAAAGCACAGTCAGGTCTAAATACTAGTGCATGTGCAAATGCATTCATTTTAGCGTCTGACTGATATGAATTTTTATTTCTGATGTGTGCACTAATATTTAGAAAGGTGGATTTTGTTTATTATAGTGCTGTTTTTATAAGATGCAGCGTAAGAGAAAGAGAAAATGCATGAGTCTAATATATAATACCAATATAGCAGCATATCAAAACTCATATTATATATTATATTACATACATATATGTGTGTGTGTGTGTGTGTCTAAATGTATACAGTAGTCAACATTCAAAACCTTTCATCAAAGTTGCCCTAAAATAAAAAAAACTATTCTTTTGTTTGATGAAAGGTTTTGATCCACTTCAAATGTTTACTACTGTATACATATATACACACATATATTTATGTATATATTAGAGTTTTGATATGCTGTTATAATTGTATTATATATTAGAATACTCTGTGTGTGTGTGTGTATATATATATAAAATATATATATATATATATATATAAAGCTCATTATTCATTGACACTGTCTGTACAATTTGATTAAAATTTGTCCCAAATAATTAGCCAGTGTTACCACTGCCAGATAAATAACTAGTCATAATCTGAAAACTGTAACTGAAGACAAAGGCATGTCTATACACACATGGACTCACCAGACTTTTTCAACACATTACATTATACATTAGTTGCTGGAGACCAGCCTTCTTCATATGCAAACACTCAAAAATGGATTTTGAACAAAACACTAGATCTAAAGATTGTGACAGGTAACAAAACGCAGATCATCATGTAAAAGTCTCAAAACTGACTTCTCTATGGCGCAAAAATATGTGATCTAGTGTATGTGTGTGCAGTGCTGGGCTTTTGTCATGCATCCTTTGTTACTGCATGAGAGAGAAAAAAACAGCACTGGCCCTGTAAAGACTTTCATGTGCTGACTGTGCTCACTGTATTTACTGGAATGCAACTGCACATAAATGCTGACCTGTATAACAATAAACACAGTATTACTTGACATCATTATTAATGAAAAACATGATTTTATTCTCTATGAAAACAAAGCTGTCATGTACAGCTGTCATGTGAACTTCATCAAATAGCTTTAGCCGTTAGCACCCTTTTGAATTGCGACAGAAGTTCATTTATCTGGATTTACTCATCCGGTAAAGTAAGGCTGAGTAAAGTTAGCGTGGATGGTATATTAATCTGTGGTATTAGTTTGTGTAGTTGGCGTGTAGGAGAGCTTCACTCACACCGGCTATAGGCTAACCAGCTAACTGTTGGCCTGTTTTGTTCTCAGCTGCTCTTACACACACACACACACAGAACATACACATTGACAACAGAAACACAAAATAAACAACAAACAACAGGCAAATATGAGAGAAATACACAGCCCGGTCGATTTCAGTAATGACCCTTGAATTCAAATGCAAATGTTTTCTGTCTGCTCAAAGAAAACAGAAGAAAATACAGAAAAAAATTAAAGTAACTGATAAAATAATAAAACAAAGGCGAAGACAAATTAAAAGACATTTCATAACCAAGGCCCACTTTTTTGTGGATTTTGAGTCATTGCTAAGCAGAATTAAATCCCTTTAAATTATTTTCTAACAAAATAAAGCTGATTCGTTTTAGTTCACATTTTAAATAAGTTAGTTCGTTTTTTAAAAATACAGTGAGTTCAGGAAAACGTACAAATGTGAAGAATCTCGCTCTGTGGTCCTTAAACCATTTTAGCCACAGCTATTTAATAATTCCCAGCTGATCGCACAGGCTCCGTCTTAAAACAAAGTGAGCTGCCTACCTAGGCAGCATTTTTAAGCATGCTGAACGTCCCAAAAATCCTGTCCATATAGGCAGCTCACTGTGTTTTGAGACACTGCCAGACATGCACACTGGTGTAAGCAGCACACCGGACCTCAGGCCCGGGCCGCTCTCGGGTCTCTGGCTCTACCTGAGGCCGTGTACCAGCTGCCGGCGTGGCTCGCTTCTCTGCACACCATCCGGTTCGACATCTTGGTGCCCGCGCCGCCTATCTTGGTCCAATAAAACCTCGTCGGTGGGGGGAAGAATGAACTAAAAACACTAGGAAATATGCTAGCTCAAAAAGTATATGATTGTGCTGAAGCTGCGTGCCCAGGGAAGGAGTTTCCTATATAATCTTGATATAAATGTGAGACATACAAGTGACGATTCGCAAAAATATAAAGAGGTTGATAGCCTGGCTGTGAAGAACAAAGATCGGACCAGTTCATCCGCTCGCTGCCAAGTTTGTCTCTGTTATCCGGATGGGCTGGTTTGGCCCATCTCGGCTTCCGTTCCGTCAGAAAAAAACTGGGCGGGGAGAGCTGACAGAATGACTGAAGAGAAAAACTGATTGGTCGGGGCATTTCCAAATATGCATATGTAGATGTCGCTTCTATGATTGGATAGCTCAGTGTGTTTGGCTAATACCCATTGGGGGAAGACAGATCTGTGCGTGGACTCCAAGATCGTTTTGTTGGCGAAAACATGTAGCGTTTTTAACATTCATATAGGGTTAATATAGGACCATTTTAATGTTAAAAATATTACGTTTTTTTAAGTTAAAATTTTTTAAATTTATATAATAAAAATACATTTGTTTTATTATGTCATATTGTACACTTTATATTTGACAAGATGTTTGTTTGCTCTTGTGAGCAAAATAATAATAATTAAAAAAAAACATAGACAACATGCTAAAACTTATCATTTTTTATATTCACAAATGTATACAGCATCCAAACTAAATCCAAACAAATAAATAAACAAATAAATAAATCTGTAATCATTTTGCTTTAAAACAATAATCTAAAATCTATTTATTCTTTACAAGAACAAACTATAACCTGTTCATCGTCGATGAGTTCTTACTGCTTCCATTATTTTTTCTTTGTTATTTATCATATTCAGTTTATATATTGCAACTCAATTTCAATGTACATTCAGCCTGACTGACTGCAGTTTACCACCAGAGGGCATCGTTGAATAGAAAATTAATTACCTGCCCTTAAAAAAAACAAAAAAACAAGCAATGTCCCTTCTGGTGTGCCGTCCCGAAAAGGCTTCCGTTTCCAAAGCAACAAGGACACACAAGCTGCTGGGCCACAGGCCAAAAACTAGAATTTCATTTAATAACTACACATACAATGCCACTATATATGGGTTTCACTTGTAACAAAACAGAAATACACTGAAATAATTTGCAGCTAATGTCATTGGTACTTTCCACAAAACGCGGACTAAAATGAATACAACTTAGGGCTAGTTTCAACAGATGGTCAGTAAAAGCAGGTGCGTTACTTTCAGAAGTCTTCGTTAAGCTGTCTCTTAGAGGTTAGCTAGTTTTGGTGCTAGTTTAACGTTAATAGTTATGTGTTTAAATTAAAAACAATATACGTAAATATTTATCCACTTCTATAATATAGTGGATATTTGTATCCACTGATGCTAACAAAATCTAACTCATGGTTCACTGTTTTAAGATGCCATCTTCCCCTGCTAAACATTTGAGACTTTCTTATTGTGTTTTTAAAGTGGACTATCGAGATCTCCATGGCTTCTGTGACCTCAGAGCAGTATTTTACTGAGAGGTTCTCGCTAACTCTCAACAAGCCAGTGTCCCACCTGCAGCTGGCTTGCTGTTCTTCTCACTGTGCTGTCCCATGGCAGGACAACAATATAAGGATTTATAAAAACAACAACCTGGAGGTCTTGGTTTATCTAAATCTGTTTTCAGTAACCCCATATATGTAATTATTTTCAACCAGTTGAAAAATAACCTATTATTTACATATTTTACTGGAATTAATTGCACCTAATGTTAAACTTTATGATCAAAAATATATTTTCACATTTAATTTCCAAATCACTGTAGAAACATTGTAAAGAGTGTGTATTAGAAATATTGGTTTAATTACATCTTTTTACTATAAATTACGAAGAAATGCAAATAATATCTATTAAATAGATTTTTCTTACATTTCTAGGGATAAAAAAGAGTTAATATGGCCATTTAATATTACAGTCAAATTGGTAACATTTAAATCTATTTTAATGTTTCCTTTAGCCTCCTTTGGAACTCACTGGTCACCATGGTGATGTTACTGCCATGACATTTGGGATGGTGAGAGATCGTCTCCTCCTCTGTAGTGCTTCTGAAGATTATGTTATCATCTGGGACATTGATCTCTGCTACTCACAGATCAAAGATGGTAAGGACGCATACAAAGATCTTGATTCATAAACAGACTGAAAAAATCTGCTTGTCTGCAGAGTGTATAAAACCGTGACGCATAAGAATGCTCTGCTCTGGAATATTATCACTTTTTTGTCTCATCTCCCAAACGTGACATCTGTGTTCCAGGTGGAATAGCCTCAGGTAGAGTTGTTGGCACATTGCTCGGCAGGGTGGTGCATCTGTCACTGTGTCCACTTAGCACAAAAGTGGCCGTATGCTCCGGCTCCAGAGTGTTTCTATTGAATGCAGAGGTATGAAATAAGATACACACGATTTTGATTCAGTGAAACGAAAACAAAAGCAGTTATGCTGAAACAGTAAAAAGGAAACAAATGCCTTTTTTTGAGCCATCTCCAGATGAAACGCCAAACAAAGTCTGCTTGTAGAACATTCCGTTACCCAGACTGCGATTGACCAGCTCATAAAGATGAGAGATAAAACTGAAATACCAGCAGTAAATTAGTGTATGAAGAAAAATCTGAATAAGCCCCTTGTAAATCAGAAATAAATGGTGATACTGTGTTTTGTTCACACGTCATCTGTCTACTTAAACTTAAGAACATGTTTGCATTATGTAATAAAACATGTTTCAATCAAATTATTATCATCAACAATTATCATATTTTTAAAAGAAAACCCAATTTCCTATAGAGAGAGGAAGTGCCTAGAGTTTTGAAAGCTCATCTTGGTCCTGTGACTGCATCAGAGTTCTGTCCATGGGATGTTAATCTTCTCATCTCAACATCAGAAGACAGAACATATAAGGTACAGATTTTATTTCATTATGTGTGTGTACAGTATATATATAGTAGGCATATATGCATATTACTTCTTTTTCTTTTTTGTATTAGATTTGGGATCTGAAGAGGGGTGATATACTCTTTGAATCTGCTGTCCTATCAGGTCTGTTTATAGTTATTAACATCAGTACTTACACAACAAAAAATTAGGTTCTTCATTTATAGCCTTTATACTATGTAGAAACTATGCTCTAAAGTTTTTGTTTCACAGCATATCCACTGCTTAGTCTGTTCTTCTTGGAGCAAAACAGTCAGTTCATCACAGGGTCTAGTGATGGACAGGTGAATAACACACACACACATAACTTAAAGTACTCTTGTGTAATCTATGTATTACTTTGTTTATGTTGGAATCTCTTTGTGATTCAAGCTTTGGTGCTTCACTCTCCCTGCGGACCATAAATGCTGCTTGGTGTCAAAACTGGACCTTTCAAAGCTTCAACAAAAGCATGAGAGAAACCTCAGAAAACCCAACTCACCTCAAAACAGACCAGGTTGCATAAAAGGTTAAGACTAGTCTTAAAAGTTAGTCAGCTATTTTTTTCTCTAAGACTGGTCAGAGTTTTTTAAACTTTTGTATTAAAAGGTAAATACAAAGACTAGTTCTGTAGACACTGTCTTAACTTGAAGGCTAAGTTTATGCAACTGGCCCCCATGGTTAGAAAACCCCACAAGCCACAATTCAGACTGGGGATAACTAGTGTTTTTCATGCGCCTACCTCACTGCAGAAAACGATACATCTGCTTCAATTGAAAAAGATCTCACTGAGATTTGTGTGCTTTTCTAGGAACAACTCGTAATGATGTGAGAGGAACAGTGGAGACAGCAAAGCCTGTTCTGAGAATTTGGGCACAGAAACTGCAGTCCAGTCATACTAGCTTGCAGCAGAGGTACTGCCTTTGGTCTGTTATTGTTGTTCACCTTTATGTTCTTGGGCAATTGTTGGATTTTTGTAGGACAGACAAAATATGTATAGTATGTATGAAAGCAGTTATTAGTTATGACACTGAAAATTTGTGCTAGAAATATGCAGTACAGAATGCTACACCTGTCTTCACAGGCGTAAAAAACAGATTTTTTTCAACAGATTGTATGGTCATGGGTCAAGAAACTTCCCATTAGGAAGCCATTATGCTCCTTTTTAAGGTTTCATGCTGTCCAAACAGCAGTTATAGCTACATGACAAGATGGTTGTTTGAACTGAACCTAAAAACATTTACTGTAATAACATATTTGCATAACATTATATACTGAAATTTGTAATATCCCATGTTGTGTACACTGGTGGAGAAATGCCTGCGGACCTAGAAAGTAAGGGAAGCCGAGGAAGAGGCAAAGACACAAAAATCAGCAATATTAAAACCTTAAAAACGTTCAGTTTCTTCTTTTACACTTTTATGTTTAATGAACTAACTGTACGTTAATTCTTTGCATTGTTATTCACAGATTCAAGATTATTCATAAAAAACTACATGTTACCACAATAACTCTAGTTTATTGGACAGGAGTGATGACCCTTGACCTTTGCCACTTTATGAATTGCTCTGCAACAAGACACTGACTTAAAGTTTTTCAAAGTTTTACTGCGGTTTTCTTTTAGAGCAAGCTTGTGCAATCTTTTTATCATAGATTTTGTTTCTGTAGTTTAATATAACACACATTTTATTATTTTCTTTTCTTGTTTTGTACCCTGTTACGTAAACCAGGGCTTAGTTCTTTGTAGTGTCTTTTTGTAATTACTCTATCTGTGTTTTTTCCATAGTGGAAGTTGTGTGTGGATCGGAAGTTCTGATGGACTATATCTGCTTGACCTGAATACTTCCGAACTTCTCATGAATTTTCCATTCAAAGGCATCATAAGTATTTAATTAACTCTAGAAATGATTTGATCTGTTATATTTGATCTCGGAATGTTTATTAGTAAAAAAAAAAAAATTGTAACACATTTAAAAACCAGATAAGCTAAATCCCATGAAATAGCTTCTGTGTGATAACCAGATAAGAATAATGTTTTCTAGCTTGCAATATTCCAGAATTATGATACTTTAGAGAGTTGCAGAAAGTCAGTGCATGTCCTTGTACACTTAATGAGAACATTGGTTAAATCTAGAAACCTCAAAAAAAAAATCACCTCAGAAATATGCAAAATCATCATGATTTGCATTATTACTAACGGCTTCCTAAAAATACTTGAAGCATGGGAAAATACACAATCAATATAGTGCCAGCATGGTGCCATTGTCTGTTTTTCTGAAGAAAAATGACTGTTTAGTTTACAAATGTACTTATTCTTCCTGGTTTACCACTAATTTATTTCAAACCAAAATCAAGTTTCGAAACACAAAAATTTCCCTCTATGGTTTTTTAAGAATTTAATCATAATTACTGTAGTATGTAAGTATTTTAAATAATTGGCAGGGTTTTTTTTCCTTACAGGTGACTCTAGTATTTCAATGGCAGGGTCGTGGGCCATATCTAGTGTACTTGGTGACAATGTAAGTGCTGTGCTAAACCTTTCATGTCTGTGCAATATTTATACAAATACAATATTTTATAAAAGTTTTTAAAACTTTTTAAAAGATCCATATTGTTAACCTTAAACTCTAGAGTTCACATGTATACCCCCTTTGGTATTTTTACATCCCTGCAATTAGCAGTTTATAGTTTCACAAAGCAAGGATTATTCAAGATGTAAAGCTTTTACAAGGTTTGGCTGTGGTTTACGTTCTGTGAGAA
Organism: Enteromius viviparus; assembly: GCA_032353835.1. Lineage (NCBI taxonomy): Eukaryota > Metazoa > Chordata > Actinopteri > Cypriniformes > Cyprinidae > Enteromius > Enteromius viviparus. The sequence continues at coordinate 3,623,118 of JAUCNO010001053.1, forward strand.
AAGTGGTCTGTGTGAGACAGTTTAACATGAGGACTACCCTCAGCTTCTCTTTCTGCCTAGATGTGTTGTTTGGTGACTTCTCTGTTTGGGACTTCAGTAGCCCTTTTAGAGGTCAATAGTGCCACTCTGGATGAGCTCTGCTTTAGGATGGCAACAGGTCTCTCTGTGGATGAGCAACTTTCAGCTGTGCCTAGGTAACAACACTTATCTTTCTAATCTCTATGAGGCTCCTCATCCTGGCCAAGTGGTGCTTGGATTAAGATATGCAGGGTGTTATTTTGAGCACCATCCAAAAATAATTTACTCAATTCTTGATTTTAACCAGAATTATCTACAGTAGACGTATTGTCTGTTATAGACTGTTAACCATTTTCTTGATGAGTCAACTACCACAATGGAAAATGCTGTATTTTATTATTTCCAGTAATACAAGTCTATTTATGTTGTTTTATCCTCTATTTTCAGTTCTCCTCTCATGACTATGTCCCCTCTGAATGCTGAGCTGGCAAAACGTGGCCCAAAACCTCAGAAAAAAACCGGTGGGAGTTTACAAAACCATACACGCACACTTTTTGTTGCCAAAGTAAAAAAAAAACACCTTTGGATTAACTAGCATTTCTATGTCATTGACACCCCCCATAGTAATATTTATGATGCTGACTCGTTATTGTCCAAGATGTTAATGTTCTTGGCGTTTCTGAGGTCTGTACCACATTATAGCTTTTCAACAGAAAGTTGTTATTATGCACAGCAGAATTTCTTATATAATGTAGTTAGAAATAGTTTAGTTAGAAGTTTCAAAATACATGGAAATGAAACTGTCACTCCTTTTAAAACAGCCTGATGCCATCTGGGGTCACAAAGATAAAGGGTTTTGATAACCAAAGAATGAAGAGACCAGGACAGATTATGCCACAAAAATAAATCAAAATGTTACTTAATTATTTTCTTAAAACATGATCTTGGTCTTAATTTGCATGATTCATGCATATCTTTCCAAAGAGAAAAAAACGTACCTGTTTATGAAAAAAAAAAAAAATGCAAAATTTTGGGATCGGTAAGATCCTTTTGTGTTCATGTTTTTTAAAAAAGTTTTTTATGCGCTTACGCTTTTCAGAAAAGTACAACATGTTATAGCTCACCTCCCTTCTCCTTTCTTTTTGCAAACTAAAGCTAAAACAGACAGAAGGAATTACAAAATACTTTTTAGGCCTCTTGTATTTCCTTGTATGCATGCACCTTTTTTGCCTTTTTAAAATGTGTATTTAAACTGCGTAATGTTTTTTTTTTTTTTGTCTTATGGATGTAAAAGCAATCTATCATCATTATTTCTCTTGTCTCTCCCTTAAGAGAGGCTCTTCTTCCATCTCCAACTGGGCATTATTTCTCTTCCTTGCTAGAGTTACACATCCTCAGAGGTTTAAATTTATTCCATAGCTTTTTCTGAGGCCTAAGTCAATACCATAACTAGGACAACTCATTTTCTTCATACTGCTGGGCTTTGACATGCGCTTATAGTCGGGATCCAGCAGTTTAGGGTCTGTGATTGAAAGTCTGATAACAGGCTGATCTCAGAACAGTCTGACATATTCTTGAATCATGGGTTATGTCAGGATGTGGTTTGTTGACAATAAGCAGAAACTGCTATCTCTCTTCAATACACTGTTTCAGTAGTTTTTGCCAATGCAAACTGAAATAATTTGGGATACCACAGTAAGAAGTATGATCTATGAAAGAATGATTTCTTATTGATTGATCTCATGACAGGAACTTTATATTGTCCAAAGCGCACAGAAGTTTTTTCCAAGTTGTATTTGCAGTATCAGCCCTAATTTGTTTTAGTATTATTAAAGTAATTACAATAATGATTGTGCTCAATATATAGTGGAATTAAGTCAGCTATCACAAAGGGTTCTTGGCCCAGTCTTGCTTCAAGTCTGGTATCTTTTATTTTTAAATCATTGGAGTTGTTTGGAAGTGTTTCCCAAGAAAACCGAAAACCAAAAGATGGCAACTTTTCAAACATCAAAAATAAATGGCATAGTAATGAATTTCACTCATTTTACAGATGTGTCGTGTCCAGTCCTGCTCTTGCATGGCCACTATCTTTAAGATTTTAGCTATAGTCCTAATTAAACATACCAAAATCAGCTAATCAGCATTTTCAGGATTACTAAAAACCGTCAGGCAAGTGTGTTGGGACAGACTAAACTTAAAGCTCAGCAGGACATTGGCCCTCCAGGAGCAGGATTGGAAAGCTGAGCTCTTGGAAGTAGTTGCATTTATTAGCCACTATTCAGAATATACATTTAGTCTGTGGTTGGCAGTAGAACCATTTTTGGAAACGTTTGCATTACTTTTAATGGAGCTGGAAAAATGAGCTCACTAAAGTAAAGAAAACTAAGAAAAATGTCAGTTCTTCAGGTTGTATCATATAACATCTTTTACTGTAATACAACTTTTAGTTTGAATACGTTTTTATTTGTAAAAATTTTGTGTCAATAACCCTTACGAAGGTATAATGTACAGTCAACAGCTTAGTTTCAAAAAATAAACCTCAATCAGATTGTGTGGATCCTGAAAGGGTATATTTTACAATAATGACAGGCTGATTGTACGGTATCAAGCTTTACCAAATATATAAATATATGGAAATGAAATATGGTTTAAGCTGAAATTATTTCATTACGTGATATGAGAGTCGGTGGAGGAAATATAATAGTATGCTTCTAACAATATAATTTGAAATAAGCTTGATATATTATCAGCAAATGGCTTACTTGTGTAGTAATGTTAATGATATTATTATATCAAGCTTATTTATCTATCAAATTCTAGTGTTAGTGGCACATAATTATGATAGATGAGTAAAGTGCAGACTGCATATAGGAAAAGCTTAATTATGTGACTGACCTGTTCTCTTTTTGTCTTCTAGGTGTGAGCTGTCAGAAAAGTGTAAAGGATCAGCCTTTGGTTTTTCACACACAAGTGAAGTCATCAGGATACAATACAGCTCCTCAGTAAGTCAAACTTTACGGTTTCAGGTTTCCTTTTATATGGTTCACATGGTTTCAGGATTTGAAATTGTTCAGTTAAATGTGCAACAGTGCATGTGAGCATTCAGTCACCCTATTTAATGTAGCATTCTGAAAATGTGTGAAATGAATCCCTTCAGTGTGTGTAATGAGAGGGTTAGACATGTGTGGAATACATGTCAAATTAACTAAATGAATCTTATTCTATAGAAACAATTACTCAGGCTGTGTGACTTAAAGTAAATGACACTAATTGTGCTTGCAGCTAATATCTTCCATGCTGTAACTTTGGAGTTTAATCTGAGGTCACTAGCATAATATTCATTTAAACACTGTTTAATTCTGTTTCCATGGAGTGTACAGGCCTGCTTAGACTCATGTTACTGAAATGCTTTATTGCCAGTTTTGCTATATTTTTTATTTTAATATTATGTGCTGAACGTACAAGGGTTCTTGATGTCTGTCTTAGTAGAACTGCAATCATTTTTGCTTCCAGGTCACTTTGGATAAAAAAGCGTCTGCTATATGAATAAATAAATGTTAATCTTTAAAGCACATCGTAAATGTTGTTGCTGCATCTGCTTTTGACCAAGTCCAGTACCATGTCTATGAAAAACTAAGATATGTTATCTTGGGTTTTTCGACTATAAGCTATCACATATATCTCTTTTATAGTAGGACCATGTTTAGACCAAAGACCAATGTTAAGAAGAAAAGCAACTCTGCCGCAACGACTGGCACAAATACGTACGTATTCTGTTTCACTACAGAGTCTCAAGAATGCAGTAGTATGGATTAAGACCATTGTAGCTTGTGCTAAAAACTATGCAATGTTTTTCAACAGAAAACTCCTTTTAAGTGAGTACCCTTTACATTTTGAAGCACCGTGTATGCCTCATGCTCATTTGACGGTTTCCACAACTCCAACTCCTGTCAGCTCTCTACAGTACTCAGGTGAGGAATAGTGTGATTTCCCAGAAATCATTTCACACTGTATGACTTCTTTTTAACAGTTCATAAAATATATATTACAACAATAACAAATAAAAATACATTAAAAATGTAAATTGCATAATGAGTAAAATAAAAAACCTTTTTTGTTATTAATTATAAAATTTCTATACAGAGTTCACCGTTGTAGCACTGTAGTATCCTGCTGTAATGTAATTGGTTTAATGTTGCATAGCAAACAGTTTCTTTTCCAACTTTACGCACAATCAACAGCGCTTAATAGCCATGGCTAACAATCATTTGCTTGTTGATTTGCCCATTTTTGGTTCTCCTGTGGTCTCACATAAAGGCTCCATACTGTAGCACCAGCAGCACACCAGAGTAGACTCCTGGAGTTTAACACAATAAAGTCATGTACAGCTGCTTTTAAGAGTGCTGTAGTTCTTATTTTAGACTTGCGCCTGAGGAGCATCGTTTTTGGACTAATTATTCCTTCGTTTTTGATTGTTAACTTTCTGTTTTTGTGTCTAGGAGATGGAAAGCAGATTGTGTGTGGTCTTGGAGACGGTTCTGTTTTGTTGTACAACTCTTCACTCACCAGCAACCCAGCTGTCTACACAGGTAGTGGGATAGCTTCAAATCCGTAGTGTTTATTTTTTGTAAAATTCCTTTGCATGTATCTTATTTTCATTTCCTGAATGAGTGGCACCAAGGAATTGATTCAGTTTCAGATTTTTGCATGCCATTCTGACAGCGCTCGATACTGACAGCTGAAACTGACAATTGGGGGGTTCTGACTTTTGAAGGCCTTTCCTGTCCCTGAAATACAGTAGATGCTCTTTTCATTAGACTAATGACTGATATACTCACAGCAATGTCCCTTTTCGTTCTTAGGGGTAAAAAGATGTTTGAAATGCCATTCCAGCTATATCTTGTTAATGAACCCACACTGCTGAGAGCAGCATTAAGATGATTATATTAACACTTGCAACACATTTTCCGCTCGGTAACAAAATAAACAGCAGTTAAGAAAGCATCTGACCACCTACTGTACCTGTCACGTAATAGCCACAGGCCAATGATAGTCTAATACATGTAGTAATCTTATTTCATATTTTATAATAATCTTATATAGCTGCCTTTGTCTGTGTATTTATGGTATGGGAGTCTCTTGCAAGGTGATTATAATTTTTGTTGTTTTCTTTTTGCAGGGCACAGTAAGGCTGTGAACACTGTATGCTGGAGTCACAGTAAGCGGTGGTTTTTGAGTACATCTGAGGACCCCACCCTTTGCATCTGGACCGCAAATGCTTCTGAACCTGTTCTGACCATGGTAACGCATCAACATTTAAACCAAATACAGTCCTTGCACTGACATGAGCAATTTATTAAGTGCTTTTAGTTCAGAGCTTATGCAGTACCTGCAATTATCGTCAAGTCCAGCTCAGAGTGAACCAACAAGCGAAGAAAGTGAAGAAAACTTTTTAAGATTCAAAAAATTAATTTGCATTTGAATGCGTACGCCTGTGGGAAGTGTTTCTCTTGGCAGTGTTCCTCTGTTGGAACGTCAATGGCATCTGTGCAGGCCCCTGGTCAGCACATCAGTGCACTAAACACTTGCAGACCTCTTCAAACTCTAATTTCCCTCTTTCCCAGAACCCCCAACACAACTGAAGTTGATTCAAATCAGTTTTCTTCAGTCACATTCTGGCTCAGAGTCTCTCTCTGGTGTCTTCCCACCCAGCCTCCTAGACCTGTGCATCTGTGTGTGTGTATCTGGAGCCAAATATGAGCTAATGCATCAGTGTTAGTGTCATTTATATTAAAGAGAAAATCCTGAGTCTGCAATAATATACACAGCTACTTAATGTTTTAAGTGAAGTATAAAAAACATTTTAGACATTGTGGCTGGAAATATACTCAAGTAAGCATGTAAAATGTTCTGATGGCAGCATAATAATACACATACCGTAATTGCACACATACCGAAAAACACATACCGTAATTGCACACATTTTGGGAGACAAAAATGCATTAAAAATCGTGAATCTAGAAGCTATATACATTCACATAGTTATATACAATAAGTACTGTACATTAAATATCCAGTAGCAATCATATTTCACTCACTGTCTCTCATTGACTTTCATTAGTCTCATATTATCCAGACATAGAAACAACATTCCTCTATCCTCATTTTTCTCTTCACACTCCATCTTTGGTAAAAAAACAAAAAACAGAATGGCTGAGATTGTGATATTTTAAGCTGATATGGTTTTGAATTTAATGTGCTGTGACATGAATGCACTTAGCACTTATTTAAAGGCTATTAATAAACTGCAATGTTGATGTTCTTACTGACTGTCTGTTAATGCATCGTTTGTTTAACTTCATGGTTCTCCAGAGAGATGACCAGTTTGCAAAGCCTATCAGAAGTGCGCAGTTTTATTATCTGGACAAGTTTTTACTGCTGGCGTCAGGATCAAATCTAATGCTGTACCTTTACCATCTGGACACCACAAGAGAAGACATCAAGAGGTACAAGCAGTTAATAGACAATGAGCAAGTAACAAGAAACGCAGGGTGTTGGGGACCTTCTGCCAACAGAAATATTCTTTTTCGAAGGCTTGTAAAATCTGGGAGTATGCCAGGCTATCAGATTTTAGGGTTTAGCTCTAGTCAGACCTGTCTAATTTAAAAACATCATATTCATCATATAAGGCAGGAAGCTGTGTAGAGTTTCTGTATAGTTTTTTGTCATTGTAAAAATATGTCTTTGCTAGAGGGTTAAGCACTCATCAGTAGCACTCATAGTGCATTCTCCCTTTCTGTGAAATGGTCCATATGAACAGTAGGTTCACGTCCACACAGCTTTGACTGCAGTGTTTTGTTATAATCCATAGAAACTATTCTGAAATAAGTTCAGAATCTTTATTTATAGAATGTCTTTATTTATGGAATGTGTCATTTTACTTTCCTCTTCATTTAATTACAGGTATAAGCAAAGTAGCAAGTCTAAATTGGCCAGTAAATTCAGCATGACATCAGGAACGGACATCACTTCAATGTCAGCCATCAATGACTTCTACTCCTGTATCCTAAAATACCTGAATACCCAGCCCAGTCTCATGGCAATTCATATACAAATTGGTCATGAGACTGTGTTGCAATACCTCGCCTTTTGGCTTTGCACAGTTAGTAGCTGAAGCTAAATTTAAAGCAATTATGCTTATAGAGCAAACTATTCTTGGAAGTTCTTGGAAATTTATTGAGTTCATCGTATCCTGTAAGGCAGTGTGGCAGACCTGATTTGGCAACATGTACAGTGTAAGACACTAGCGTAATAATAAAAGAGTTTTTATGCGTATAATTTGAAATATTAAATACAGCTTTTCTACTTTTAAAGAGGATAATGTAGAGGGTAATCACTTTTTCTTGTTGTCCAATACTATTATATAACAACATTGTTTTTTATTCAAAATGACAGGACGCAAAGTATATCTCTTTAACCACAATGTGTCAGATATTGTCTTGGCTGCTGGCGCTGACCGCACCATCCAAGTTTTTGATATGAACAAGGGCTGTATGGCCACTCAGATCCCTGATGTCCA
>JAUCNO010001053.1:3647394-3658468 GCA_032353835.1 Enteromius viviparus
GATAGATGCAGCTTTTCACATCAGAGCTGTGAGTATAAATGTCAGCTTACAAATACAAATATTAATTTTACAAGTTCTCACGTTCAAATTGGCAAGCTCTCGAGTTTTGCTACTGTTTTACCTTCATAGATGCTTGTCTATAGCCTGCTTCAGTACAAGCTGCCAGTATGAAAACACAATTGGCCTGAGCTGCTCATGCTCTGCATACGCGTTGCTTACGGTACGTTCACACGGGGCATCAGCGTCAACGCTTGACTGAAGGCGTGGCTGAAGTTTGGCACTGACACCTGGTCATAGCAGCATCAGCCAATGAAATTAGATGCTCTTGAACAGGATGAACTTGATTGGCTACCGCCTGGCTACAGTATTTGCATATAGAGCGATCATAGAGCGATAAATAGAAAATTCTCATCTTCTGCCGTGAGCAAGCGCTGCCAACGGATCCACAATGCTTTTCGGCAACGTTTGACATCACCCATTCAAAGTCAATGGGAAGCATTGACGCTGACGCCCCGTGTGAATGTACTGTAATTACATCTTTGCATTGCCTTAACATGTAAATCACTCGTGCTTAATGCTTCATTCATGTCTGGTGTGAACGCAAGAATGAATGTCTTGTTACATCCACAAATGCATTTGTTTATTTAATATAATCACAACATTTGGTATAATGTTATCACATAGGCTGACATCATGATTGCGATATGATTAATAGTGCAGCACTATCTAGAATTGGTCCAAAATTAAGTGACCTCCGTGCTGTTTATTACCTACATATGCAATCTTAAACATTATGGAGTTTTATGTAAGTTATTTGGAAGCTCTGTTTGCATGCTTCTTACAGAAAATTGACTCATTATTGATTTCCGTTAAGTTTGAATCCATTTGAATTATTACACAATTTTGATTTATGTTCTGCACTTCTTTTGCCTCGTCTGCTGGACTTTCTTTTTAGTGCATTCTGGGATAATCCTCCCAACAAAGGAGACATGCTGTCCTGCTTTAATTAGAAAAAGGTTTGGTAACATCTGCAAAATTTCAATGAAATGTTCTAGGCAAAAAGCGCCTATTGTCAGCAATGTAGACTACAAAGCAGCTTTCTGTTGGTCAGTGTGGTGAACTTTAACCCAATAAAAAATCGGCATGGGGAAATATTGGTCATGTGGATTCCCATTGAAATAATGGGATTTTGCAAAAAGTTAAACAATAAGTTTAAGCTGAAAATTTTTTTTTTGCATTTTTTTTTTTTTGCATTTTTGCCCAATGTTGCGATAGGATAATGACAAGAAGCGAAGTGAGAGAGAGAGGGTGGATGGAATAAGGAAAGGTCTATGAGCCAGGGCTGTATAAAGTATATACAGTATGCATACTGTATGTCACCAACAAAACCAGATATCTTTTGGAACAGCCTTTTGCATTATTCTACCTCTGTATGCAGACCTCTTGATTTTGGAACAGAGCCCCTTTATACATTTTCTAACTTTGTTTGTGTGTACTTTTTTTGTGGCCTTGAATTTAGCTTAACCACAAGGAATATAAATGACAGACAGATTCCCTTCCATCTCAAATATGACATGGATTACAAAAACATAAGGTATGAAGGCATTGAAAAGAAGAATCTCTTTGACTACTAAATTGGATTCTTTTATTCCAGCCTAACTTGTTGAGTTAAGCTGAATATGTTTTACAGTGTGTTTTGTCCTGCTGCCTTGCTGTGGGACCTTTGAGGAGCCCCATCTTCCTTTCACCGTTAAATGAATCCACAGAAAAAGGTTCCACAGGGGGGTTTCAAGCAACGAATCAAAGCTTGTGTGGGAGAGACACAGCACGAGCCTCTACACCCCTCGCTCGGTCTAGTGTGTCCTCACCTCGGTCCCTGTTCTCCAACACAACTCAACACATCACTCACAACGGCCTGTTACAGCAATCATACTGCTATTTTAATAAACAGAGTCCTCATATCGAATGGTAGTCATATGCATTCCAACAAATGTCTTTGTTTCGTTCTCATGTTCACATGAATGTTTTCGCCAACTGTGCTAAAGGTGTGTTTTGAGGAGGAAACTTTTTTGGGGGTATATTCTTTGAGTAACGCTGGAGATATTATGTGTGGTGTTCTTGAGTGCATGTAGGACTGTGAATCAAGTATATGTACTCTGCTAAGGTTGTTATGTTAGGCACAGGAGAGCTCTAAAAAAGACCTTGATGCAACTTTTTCAAAGGTTAAGGAGTCCAGCAGGTTTAAGGGTCCAGTGAGTCCGATCTGATTTAGTAGCTACATTATGGATTGAGCAATATAGTTGCAATGTTGCAAAAGTACTTTAGTGACATATCTTTTCTTCTATATTGTGACATACATCCAGGTGAAATGTATTAACGAACAGAAAAAATGTAGGGCATGAAATTTGTTCAGTTCAGTGGTGGTTGATTGGATGGAGGCAGTTCTGAATGCAAGCTTGCAGTCGACTTTAAGAAAGGGACAGGTTTTACGTGGACAAAATACATTTTTTATAAAAATGTATGTGGACCAAAAAAGAAATTAATAAATAAAACTGCATGCATGAATAATTCACAAAATCTAGAACAGGCATTTAAAAAAGAACAAGATTAATTTCCCTTTCAAGTGGACTTTAAAATAATAGTTTACCCTAAAATTTCAGTTTACTCACACCCTCAGGTTGTATGACCCTCTTTAGTGGAACATTAAAGTCACAGTGTTATGTGAACATAAGGATCAAACAAAGACGTTTGTTGGTGTGCTAATTTTCCCATGTGAATAAAATTAGTCGGGGCTGAGACTTTTAAAAAAGAATGCAACCCATACATACGTCTACATAAAAAAAAAGTGTGATTTGTGCACATTGTGTGAACATTTGAGTCTATATTCCTTGATAATTCATGGCATTCCACATTCATTATAATTTAAATGAGAAAAGAAAGTCAACATGACAGGACTTGGGTGAACTGTCTTTAAACAACTTAGCAATCTCACTGTAACCGTTTCTGATCAGTGGTGGATGCGAACATGCTGTAACCTTGGACAGCGGGACGCAGGGAGGGGTGAGCGGTAATTTACAGGGCTGTAAAATGTATTCTTTGGTTTAGTGCTAGAGGACGTTTTTGCGAGGGAAAGTGTGATTCATGCATTGCAAATGTGTGGGATTTATAAAGCGCTCTGGAGTGAGCTCAGCGTGTGATCACGTCTCTGATTCTCTGGGCCATGAAAGGGAGACGTGATCAGGAGGGAGATCTTCCTTGATGGGGAAATAGACGCTTGGTTATCATCTGGTCAGTATATCAACACAAGAGCTGAAGCTGTCTGAAGTATTGCCTTGTCTCTTGCCTCTCGGGCGAATGATCCTCTGAAAGACTGTTGTGCTTTCCATTAAGGGTTTTGGGGCATTGAAACCTCAGGGCTATGGCATCTTCGGCAGGCAAATGCTAGTGATTTAAACAATCAGATCATGTACTTTACCAACATCTACAGGTTAATATTACAGTAATAAATGTTTCTTGCTTATATCTCAGATTGAGACTTCAAGATAATCTCAGATACAGTGAGCCTAAATGAATTTCATTTGAACAAATAACCCTTAAATTGATGTTTTATTTATAACAATGCTATTTAAATGTGACTTCAAATGATTGCTGACACAAAAAAAAGAAAAATACTGTCATCATTTACTAACTGCCATGTCTTTCCAAATCTACATTAAATGCTATGCTAATTTAGAAGTCATTACTCCAGTCTTGAGTATCACACGATCCTTCAGTGGTGCTCAGGAAACATTTTTTATAACGAATCTGGACTCTATTAAGACTATATTAAGTCGGGAACAACAGCATCTGACTTTTTATTGTGATGATTTTTTTTTCCTGGTCACTATTGATGTTGTGTTGAAAAAAATCTATGTAAAGGTTTTATAGAACTTATTTTAAAGAACATTTTATTTTGTTCTCTAGCTTTATTTCATTAAATCAGTGCCCAAGTAGTGTTTTATTTTGGACCAGGCTTTAAAATTGTCCATTGCCTTGACTCTGGCTGTCTTATTTCTTGACCTCCTGACCCAAGTGCCTTGGCTCAGCACATCTTAATAATTTTGTATAACTTCAATTCTTGTGGCTGCTCGAACTCGAGCGGGGAGGCGTGTAAGCGAGCCGCAAGGCCCCAGCGATCCAGCTGTAGCGAGCAATGCCCGAAACAATATAACTTCAATTCTTTATCAGTCCATGTCATGACTTCCCAAAGCATCTTGGACTCAGACGGACACCTTTTGGATTCCCAGCACTAGTTGCTTTTCCAGTACCTCTGCGCCATAACTCAACTGGAGTTATCTGGAGAGCATTCCTTATCGGAGCAGAAAAATTGTGTGATCAACTCAGCTACATTCTGTTTATGAATAAGGAATAGGGAGTCTTTGAGAGATGAGCAGTTGTCGGAACAAAATAGCAAACACTTTCCTGTGAAGCTACATTATGTTCGAGACACAATGCTGACTTTAAAGAAACAGAAAGTCTTAACCTTTCTGACTTTCCTTTTTCTTTTGAAGGCAAGATATTTTGAATGTCAACACTGAATGAATACACTAATAATGTTTTTAACCAAGCTAACAATAAATTATTTGGTTCATAGATAAGATTTGGCATGCATAATTCAATGTGAGGAGTTATTTTTTAGTTTTTAAGGGTCATTACAAACACCTGTCGAACCAGTGGCTTTAATGGAAGACATTCCAGAAAGCTGAATGCATTGAATTATTTTTTTCTGATCTTACCCCGCAAACAAGAAAAACAGATCATATTTGTACATGGCCGCTTTATAGTTTTGAATAAGATGTATGAGAAGATTTATTGTAAATGATTTAAAAGCCTGTTTTTATTATAGTTGCACTTTTCCCTACGGCATATTCTCCTGGAAAAATCATTAAAACAGAAGGATTATAGTCAGAGAGAGATAATGAGTATAGAAAATCACTTCCAAATCTAGGTCAGAATTTGTCTTTGTGAAAAATGAGAACTTTTGCAGTCTATCAATGTGTGACCACACATCAGGCTGAAAGGGTCCTGGATAAACGATTGAAAACCCTGTGAATGATTTACAAACATTGTGGTTGTGTAGATGACATTAATTGGTCACACTAATCACATCTTTCTGAGGAATCTGTATTGTAAATACGACTGCGAGTCTTGTACAAAGCCACATCATGTCATTTTTCAGAGATCCCCAAATGATTTATCTCACTTTCATGTTAACACATAGAAAATATAACACTGAATTACAGGCTTTGACAGCATATGCTCTGAATGATCTATTGGTGCATCCGTTTAAATGTTGGAGTTTGTATAAGGTCAGGATGTAGCACATTAAATGATCAGCCTGAGCCTTTGAAACAATTACTTGTCCGAGGCCAGAAACAGATGCAGCATTTCGTGGAGATGGCCTTGAAAAACCCTTCCATGCTAAAGTACAGACTCTAGTGTGATTTATTTTTTTTTTTTTTTTAATTTATTAGCCCTGACAAAAGAGAACATAATGCACCTGCTTTGCATTTGGTGCTCAACACCACATTTCTGGAATGATGTCCTTTTGGATGTGTGAAGGGACTTCAGGTGGGATAAAACTGGGCATTATTAAACCTTGTTTTTTGTCTGCAGAGGACCCACCAATTAATTTTTATAAATTCTTTAGAAAAAACATGCATATTGTTCAAACATTTGAAGCCACTGAACTTTTTTTTAAAGAAATTAATGATTTTATTCAGCAATGGTTGTATTAAATTGCTTAGAGAGTAAGTAAATACATTAATAATGCTACAAAGAAGATGATAAAACAGCACAACTTTTTTCAATATTGATATCACAAAAAAACATTTCTTGAGCACCTAATTAGCATTTTAGAATGATTTCTGAAGTATCATGTGACACTGAAGAGTGGAGTCTTATGAAAATTCAGCTTTCCTAACAAAGTAAAGATCTATTCATGAATAATTTCACAATATTACTGTTACTGTATAAATGTATAAAAGGCTGCTTTCAAAGACGATCTTAAATTAAAAAATAATAATTTCTTTAAGTATATAATTATGCATATTATTAAAAGCAGGATCAAAATACAACACTCATTTTTAGACATTTTTTAATTCTTATTCTATCAATTCTTATTTTATTTTCATATAATTTCAGTCATGACAGCTCTCAGGATAGATTCTGAAATATTAATATTAATAATAGAATCTGCATTGGTACACTGCTGCTGCACTTACACTTCTTCTTAATTCTTAAAAACGTTCCTGGTTATATAAACTGTAGTGAGTCATAAACATGAATCTGATTGGCTGGGAACATTGAATTTAATCAACCAATTGGAATGCAATTAGAGTTTTGTGGCTGAACTATTCATGTCTTGGTGGAGCCTGCTCTCTATCCACTAAAAGGACCTGAAAATAATGAAGAAATGCATGATGTCCATGAATAGGATGTACCTGTGGCACATAGTGTGCTCATCTCTAGCCTAACCATGTCAGCTTATTAGCAGTTTTGTTCTTTGAGTCTGGAAGTCAGACCTTGGCTTTGGCTGTTCACGTCAATGGCTGATCAGATCATTATGTGGACCATAAATAGCTTGTTTTGCTTTGGTGGTACTTTTTATTTTTCAAGCACATACAGCAGATGTTGAAGTGCAGCCTGTCTGTTCTCGAAAAGGAAATGAAGTGTCCTCTGGTAGAAGTCTCCAGACACAACTCCAAATTTATCACTTGAAGGAATAATTCACCCGGATTTTTGTCACCCTAATGTAGTTCCAAAACGGTATGATTTTTTTTTCTTCTAGAAGAGATATTATTTTGAACATAATTTTTCATCTTTATTTACAGTCAACTGCAAAAAGTTTGCAACTACAACATATCTTTAAAGTAGTATTCTGAAGCATACAACAGGTTTATACGAAGAAAAAAAAAAACAATTAAACTCATTATTCATTGAGCTCTAATAAAAGAAGCACAGTCCATGAATGAAAGATTCTTTTAAGAATCTTTTCAGTGTCTTTGTTGATTCAGTTGACAGAGGTTAATAGCTCACTAAAGTGTAATATTATCAGTAACTAGTTCCAGATTTGTCTCACACAAAGCTATTGGTTGGCTTTAAAAGATTTTATGAGACTTATTATTATTTTTGAAGCGTATATCCCCATTATTAGACCAAAAGCTCCTTTTTTTGGGAGGAAAACTATACAGTAAACATGCATCTTTCGCCGTCTTCATTTTTTTCGGTCTCCGATTCACAAAGTGGTTCAGTGTTCATTCCTTTTGATAGGTGTAATCACAACCAGTCCCATATTCTGTCTTAAATTCTCCAGTGTGAATTGGTCATTGTGTTGAGCTGGTATTGATATGCACATGGCCTTGGGATTTGCATGCACTGTTTTGCTTTTTTTCTTTGTCCTGTTCCAAGCTCTTATTCATTCAGATTTCCAAGACTGGAAGTGGAAAGTCTTAGTGGTCGCTGTTGTACTGGCTCAGATACAGAGATCTGCGGAGTTTAAAAGCTCAGTTCATAAGTCAACATGCATTCGCTCACAGGTCTCTTTTCATTCGGACGTATACAGTAGTGGACACTTTATAATGAGGAATGTGGTTAGATATCCAGTTCCCATTTGAAGAGTACACCATCACTCAAACCTGCGTGCATTGTTTTTACTCACACAAACAAAGGAGTGTGTTAAAGTTTCTTTTCCGTGTTTACGGCATAGCGTTCCCTAATAGAGTTTTAATAGCAACTCTAAAATTCCTTATAACATACAGTGGCTCCAAACACTTTACAAGTAAGATATTTCCTATTTAATCAGGGTTGCTAGGTTTTGAATAATAGAAATTAAGACAAAAAAGCATTTGTAGTTGTCAACTGTAAGTGGAACATATAATTAACTACACTTGTGTTCATACATTCAGTAAAAATCATCTTTGGAAAAGTTGGCACTATAATAAGGCTAAAAAGGCACTAAAGTATATGACAAATAAATGCTTTTTTTCTTGATGGAATCCTTAAACTTGATTTACTCGAAAAAAACATTCGGTTGCAGATGCCACTTGCTTTGATGTTCTGTATTTAATAAAATGGCATTCAGGCATTTTTTTTGTGTGACTTGAATGTCCAAATAGTTTTTGAGACAACTGTATATTACTTCTTCACATTCTGCGGTATTTGTCTTTAAGTTGTAGCACATGGATTTTGGAAGCTATGTGTGACGAGAAGGAGTTATATCCTTAGACAGAGGCTGGATTTTATTGCATAAACAGCTGTAGCTGTATCTCTTGGCTGCTTTTTGGTCATAAGTTTGGAGAGACATTTAGTGGAATGAAAGCCATTTTGCATAAAATAATACAGAATCTTAAAGTCATCCTTTCAACTTGTTCAACCTTTCACAAAAAATAGTCTTCCTAGATGAAGCTAAATGTATGTTTTTATTATTTATATAGATTTTTTTATATTGAAGTTATTTTTTATTTCTTAGTTTTTGAAATAAAATTTATTTTATAAATAAAAGTAATGCCCTTGGCATTAAACTGAGGTTATCATCACATTTTACACAACAGATGCTGTCTGTAATGCTTCAGTGTGCTCTGCCAAAATAGATGTCATCCTCATTCCAGGACATTCCCCTTTTAATGTATTTCAGGTGTAAGATTCTCCTAGCATAGATTTTTCCTCTGCTAATTCAATTTTCCATTTTGCTCACTTGTGTAATGTTAAGCTATGTAAAGTCAAAAAGTAGCTTTTTGTGTTTATGTTAGACCTATTATTCACATAATAACACAAGGGAAGATATTCCAGTAACCTACTTTTGCCTATTATTCAGCCACTTACAGAAGTTCCTATTGTGAGCGGTCATATTTAATTCAATTATTCAAGTTAAGTTTCTCTTTTCAAAACACTGGCTTTTTGTGTTATTAGGACCTCTAAGGATGAGTCATTGCTGGCAGATAAAGAAGACAAATGAAGTATTTTAAACAGCCCAAATAGTGTCCAAATAGCACAACTACTATGTATAATTCTGAAAGTACGTATAATCCCTTTGAGTTGGCTTTGATTTATTCTTCTTCAAGTGCTCACAGCTTGACCACCTAACTTGTGAGAGAAACTTTCCGTTCAGGCAGACACCACCAATAAGCCAAGTCTGAGATGTTCCTGTAGAAGTTAGTGTAGAGGTGTGACCTTTCTGTGACATTAACAGATGTCTTCTGTGCAGGTTCTCCAGAAGAGCTGCTAGCACCCTACCTCTGTGAGAACCTGCAAAAATCACTGCAGGTCTGCATGAGAACTACGATTATAGGAGATCGTTCAGTTGTCTCTTTCTTTTGAGAGCCTTTGTTTGATTAACAATGAAACTGTTATTTAAAATTGTAAAGTGTAGTTTAAAAATGTTAAAATACAATTATTTTATTTACACTATACTATACAAAAGTTTGAACTCTGAAGCAAGTAATACATTTATTTGGTAAGGACATATTAAAGGGATAGTTCACTCAAAAATGAAAATGATCCTGTGTTTTATTCACCTTTGAAGGTGTATGTGACTTTCTTCTTTCAGACGAATCCAATCAGAGTTATAATAGAAATGATCCAAATGAGCCATTACACTTCGAAAGACTCGAGATAACGTCCCTCACACAGCTCCGGAGGGTGAATAAAGTCCTCCTGTAGCAAATCCATGCCATAAATATCCATATTTTAAACTTAGACGTGTGAGAAAAGTGCTTATTATGTTTGAAATATGGATATTTATTGTACAAAAACTATACAGGAGGACTTTATTCACCCCCCAGAGCCGTGTGAGATCATTTTCATTTTTTGGTGAACTATCCCTTTAGTCAAAATTAACAGTAACGATAATTTTACAAATCAAATTAATGTTGTTCTTTCGAACTTTTTTGACTTCTGTTCTTTTTAAATAATCCTCAAATCCAAAAACTATGATTTTATGCAGCAAAACATTTATATTCTTGAAATATTTCTTGCAGTAAATCGACATTTTAGGATTATTTGACACTGAAAATTCAGCTTTGCCATCACAGGAATAATTAAATCATCAAAATATGTTTAAATATGATACATTTCTAAATACTACATTTTCATTAGTGTCTTAAACAATTAGCAAATCAGGATGTGCAAAATACATGCAAGTGATGAAAGATGTGTAGAGTTCAGCTTTAACAGTGATTTGTGTGAGGACAGTGATAGTGAGCTTTGTCTTGCGGCTGCATTTGACTGCGTCTGGAAAATGAGCTACTATTCTTGACAGCTTTGGAGTGCTTTTGGGCAGCTTTTGGACATGTAACCATAATAGAAACTGAGGCAGTCAGGCATTGTGTTAATATATTAAAAAGCCTTTGGATATACAGTGCAACGTGACTTCTGATTGTGAATTGTGTGAATTAGCAAATGGTCAAGCATACTAAATAAACACTCTTGCCCAGTTTTGCTAAAGAAGCTAATATTCATGGTAAAATAAGAGAGTGAGCCCAGCAGGATGGCATATTTTCCTGCTTGTATAACTCTTGTGGCTTTGGGCAGTGGCACTGTCAGTTTGCTTTGTCTCTGCTCTCAGCTTTTCCCTCTAAAAGTCTACACATTTTTTTTGGAGACACCCCATCTGCAGTATATACTGACACCAGCCCCGATGCAGCTGGCTTTATTCCTCAGAGCAGGTCATTCAAAGTAATTCAGAGAGTTATGCCAGGCCACTATTTGGCAGAAGAAGGTTTTATGTCATTTTATATGCTCTCATAATTCTAATCACTTTTTTTAAAGACTGAGCAATTAAATTGAGTAATTGAGTCTTCACAGCTTCAAGGTGCCTTAGTGGATTTTTTCTGTATGTTTAATTTCTTTTATTTATTTATGTTTATATTAATTTCTGGTATCTAAGGCACTGCTGTTTGGCTAAAATGTATGCTTAAGGCCTATACTTTTAATATTTGTTGATAGCCTACTGTTTCAGGCACTCATTTCCCAGATTTCTTGGGTCACTGCAAACACAGCCTGACTAAAAGCTTTATATCCTTAAGAGACTATTCTA